>VMDO01001960.1:0-101959 GCA_007922755.1 Pedetes capensis
GGGTTGGGCCTGGTTAGTACCTGGATGGGAGACCGCCTGGGAACACCAGAAGCTGTAGGCTTGGGAGAAGGACCTGGCAACCCCCTCCCAAAAATCAATCTGCCATTGAAAACCCTATGCACAGCAGAGAAGCACTGACAATAGTGTTTCCCCTGTTGTACAGAGGGTCGCTATGAGTCAGATACCGACTCAACAGCACCTAACAGCAACAATAACAACATGTACACAATGGCATATTATTCAGCTATAAAGAAGAACGAAAAACTATCATTTGCAACAAAATGGATGGAACCAGAGGACATGTTAAGAAAAAGAGCCCAGACACAGAAAAACAAGTATTGCTGTTCTCTCTCATGTGTGGAAACTTAACAACCAAAAAAGGCAACTTGAAAATACAAGAGAGATTCTTAGGGAATGGGTACAGTTCAGTGGTTGATGGGAAGATAATAGAAGGGTCTATGTATAGAAATATCACATTGACTCTCATTAATTGGTACAATGAATATGTGTCAATAATAAACTTTAAAGAGGTAGGACCTAGTAGGTCTTAGGTCACTGGAGATGTGCCCTTGATAGCAGGAATCCAGTTCCTTTTCCCACCTCTGGTTTGCTTCCCAGCCACCATAATATGAACAGCTTGCTCCACCATGTACTCTTTGCCACAATATGCTGCTTTGTCACAGGTCCAAAATTTATGAGTCTACCCACACATGGTCTGAAACTTCCTCATATATATTTATTTACCTCAAGTGTTTGTTATAGTAACAGAAATCTGACTTAACACAATGACTTCAGAAAGATATGAAGCAGGAAAGAGGGATGTGAAGCATTAGGGAGGGCCATTGTAATTTTACACAGGCTAGAGATTATCTCATTAGAAGGTGACATCTGAGTGGAGACATGCAGGAGTTCACGAGTGAGCCATGTTGATATTAGGGACAGTGCTCTAACTAGTACACTGACCTTGAAGTAGGGGTGTGTGTTACAGTTTGAATCAGATTGTTCCCCACAGGCTCATGTTTGAATGTTGGATCCCCAGGAGGAGACACTACTTTGGGAGGCTGTGGAACCTTCAGGAGATAGAACCTACTTGACAGAAGTAGGTCCCTGGGGGAGAGCCTTTGAAAGTGATACTTGACTCTTGGTTCTGGCCTCGCTTTCTACTTCCTGCTCTGTGATGTGAATAGTTGTCTTCCACTGCATGTCTGGCTGCCTACTCCACTATGCCTTCCTCACTGCTGTGGACTGAAACCCTCTGAAACCAGGAGCCAAAATAAATCTTTGCTACCTTACATTGTTTCTGTCAGGCACTCTGTCACAGTCACACAAAACTGAACTTGGTATCAGGAGTGAGGTCATTGCTATGCCTAAATCTGATCATGTGGTTCTTAGGCAAACAGTAAAGAGTGCTCTTGAGTTTTCATATGGGAATAAGGCTTTATTGGGGATTGAACTAGACACCATTCTTCATGCTACATTCTGGCAAAGAATTTGTCTACATTTGGCCCATGTCTTAAAAATTTGAATGAAATTGAATTCAAAAGTGACAGACTAATTAATCTGGTGAAGGAAAGCTCAAGAGAACATAGCATTCTGGTTGTAGCATAGTTATTTTTGGCTGCTTTTTGCCAGATTTATAGTTAGGATTGGGAGCAAAACACAAAGAAGGAGGATTTTAAAAACGTGCAGTCTGGCAAGAAAAGGAGCAAGTTGAAAGTTGTAGGCAAGGATGGCACGGTTATTAAAGAGATTACCACTATTAAAAGGAAGCCAAACACTTTGCCCTGGGAAAATAGGAAGGCTGGTTTGCGGGCATTTCAGGAATTGGTTAGACCTCTCCCATTGACAGTTCCAAGGCATGAGACTACAAACTCATTGGAAGGACTTTCCTCAAAAATCAGAACTCTAGTGCATCCTGTTAGAAAAGGGCCACCTAGGGAAATGTTCGACCAGGATTAGCCATACAGGCATTGAGAGGCTACTACTGCCTCCAAAGGGACCCAGCTACCTCTTGAGCTTGCAGAACATGACACTGTCCACATAGTGCTGGTTTTGCATGAATGTAGAATGCAAGAGTTAGGGGATCTTGGAGGTTTGCACTAAGGTCTTTGAGAAAAACCAGTGAGGCAAGGCAAGTATAACTAGGTCGGATTCCCTGTGAGAAGCCCCAGACAGGGCAGTGTGTGAAGTTACAAAGGTGAAGCCTAAGCTGCAATGGAGACCTCAGGATGTTGGATAGTCCAGGAACACGGAATTATGTGCCAAGGACAGCTGCTGGCAATTAGTGAAGCCAACCCAAAAGAGAGGTCATGTGGCTTGCAAATGACAAAGCTGTAGGGACAAGGCTGCCCAAGGCTGTTGGAGCCCAAATGATGTCACCATCATGTCTACCCATGCTGGATGTGGAGCTGTAGGATGTAATGTTCTCCCTCCTGGGGTTCAGTCTTTCTTTGGTCCAACCTTTCCTTACTATGCCTCCATTCTTCCCTTTCAGAATGGGAATATATGTAACTTTCTTTTTTAATTTATAAGGGCTAACAGCTAAGAGGTAGACTTTTGAACAATGTGGAAACTGTTAAGACTTGGGGTCTCTTATAGAAGGTCTAAATGAATTTTTCATCATGAGACAGCAATAAGCCTTTTGGGGTCAACAGCAGAATGTTTCAATCTGAAATGTCCCCCATAGGCTCATGTGTTTGAATGCTTGATTCCTAGGTGGTAGCACTATTTGGAGAGGCTATAGAACTTTAGGATGCAGGAATTAGTTGGTAAAAGCAGGTCTCAGGGGTAGGCCTTTGAAGGTGATACCTGGTCCCTGGTTCCAGCCTCACCCTCTGCTTCCTGGTCCAACAAGAAGTGATGCAAACAGTTCTCCTCTGCCACCTGCTCTGAAACACCTTCCCCACCATTTAAGAAATAAAATTCTCTGAAATTGAGCCAAAATCAATCTTTCCTTCCTTAAATTGTTTTTGTCAGTTATTCTGTCCCAGCAAACAAAAGTAACTACTACAAGTGTGTTTTCATAGGTCCAAGGAATAGAAAGGCCAGTATAGCTAGAGTGGAGAAATAAAGATCAGAAAGTTAATGGTGGTAAGGTGGTGGTATGTGCATTCTTCCTTTAGATCTTAAACTAGCAGAACCCAAAGTTGGAAAGTCTGTATCTTAATGCCTCCATCCCATGTCTAATCCATCTCTCAAAGTTACTGTTCACACTAGTCATTCCTTGTTTTCAAAAGGAGCAAAGAGAAAATGGGCATAGAGAGTTCAGGAATGTTACTGTAATGGATGGTCTTTCCATAATGAAAGAAACATTAGGAACAGAGACTATATACCACCTAAGAGATCATTGTGTATATCTACAAGTGAGACATATCGAAATGACTAAAAGGGGAGTTAAGCACAAGATAGAGTCACCCACATAAAGTGAAGTGAGGGAAATGATGTGCAAGCTCAGTTCTAATAATTGAGCATGTATTATCCAAACAAAGGTCTGAGATGTGAACAAAAGATGGACAATCCAGAAGAAGGGATAGCGTGCAAAATAACTAGACAGCAAAAAAGTAGACTGTATATGTATTAAACTGTAGAAAGTTCTACATGATTGACCTACACAACATAAGAAGTATGAGAATAAAACCTCATGAGAAGCCCACCGTGCTAATGAATGTGGGTTTTATTAGGCAATGTGGACACAGAGGTTTCTGAGCAGAGGAACGAATGAATCAGTAGATTTAGTTTTCAGAGACCAGTGTGAAGTAGAACAGTAGTTTTCAGCATGTGGTTCCCAGACCAGAAGCACCACCATCCTCAGGGAAATTATGAGAAATGTAAAATCTTGAGCCCTAAGCCAGGGCTGCAAAATCAGATACTTGGGGCTGGGGATGTAACTCAGAGGTAGAATGCTTGCCTAGCACACACAAGGCCCTGGGTTCAATCTCCAGCACTGCATAAGCTAATATAAAATAAAACAAAATAAATAGTGAAAAAAATAAAGATATTTGGAGTGGGGCCCAGAAATATGCTTTTTAACCAGCCTGTCTGGGTGATTCTCATGTAGACTAAAGTTTGAAAAGCTCTAAAACAAGAATGAGAAGCACCCAGTGTCAGACCAGATTATCATACCAAAGAGAATAAAGGCCTAAATGTAGGGAGCTGAGGAAGCCGAACTGAAGAGAATCCTGAATCTGATGCATATGTATGAAAGTGGATGTGGAACTTCATGAGTAAATTGTATCAACTGACACCCAAGACCCTTTGGTGATCTAGCCTAGAAAAAGGAAAATAGACCTTTTAAAATGAGGAAGTGGTAATGAGTAAAATAATTGGCAATTTTCAAAATATCCTTTGTGTGCTGAATTTAAGTTACAGAGATCTATTGCAACCTTCACAGTGAAATGTCATGTAGAATGCCTCCTATATGAAGAATTTGCATTTTGCACAGCCAGTGATTGAAAGGATGGGAAATAAGTAGGTCCTTTAAATTAGATAACCAATAGGCAGAACATAGAAGTGGGAACTTCTTGCTGAAGAGAAAACTTGGCAACTCCTCCTTTTATTATGCTCCTGTAAATTGGGTAATTGGGCATAAACACTAATCTTTGGTATCTAAATCTTTAGCTTGGCTGCCCACGTAATGTTATTCCACATGCAAATTATAACTTTGAGATTTGTTGTTGTTTTTGCTGTTAGGTGCTGTCGAGTCATACCTGACTCATAGCAACTCTCATAGAGTTTTCAATGGCTGATTGTTTCGGAATTGCCTTGGGAGTGAACTGCCATGTCCTTCTCCCACTTTTGTGGTGCTGGAAATCAAACTCCGGGACCTCTGAGACGGCAGAGCAGCGCTCTACCAACTGAGCTAAATCCCAGCCCAACTTTGAGATACAATATAAATTTAAAACTTCAAATTGATGTTTGTCAACAGGATGAAAAATATTCAGATTAAAAATTTCTATTTCTAGTTTGAAGTCCTGATATTACTAACAATTATTTGGATCGATTTTTAAATTACCTCACTTAAAAATTCAAATTGGAGCCAGGCATCCTGGCACATACCTGTAATCCCAGTGACTCGGTAGGCTGAAGCAAGATGATCATGAGCTGAGACTGGAGGCAGCCTGCTCAATTTAGCAAGACACTGTCTTAAAATTAAACATGCAAAAGGAGGTAAGGGTGCAGCTCAGTGGTAGAGCTCTTGCCTAGCATGTATGAGGCCTCGGAAACCCCTGGTACTAAAAAAAAAAAAAAATTCAGGTTGAGGCAGAGAAATTGTTACTTTATACTTCCTTTTGTACTTTCTGGCATTAACCTCACATTATTACAATGAAATACCTGAGGCAACTAAATTTATAAAAAGAAAAGATGCATTCAGTTCACTGTTTTGAACACAGTTTCAAATCTAAGTTAGGGTGGCCCCATTGTTCTGGTTTCTTGTGAGGGAGGCACATTATGAAAGGAGCATGTGTGGAAGCAAATGGTCATATCTTGAAAGAGGAGAAGAAATAGAACAAGGACAGGTGACAATTAACAATCCCTTCTGAGGGCATGCCCCCAATGACCAGAAGATCTCTATGAGGCCTCTATTCCCCAAAGCTCCATCTTTTAACAGTACCACTCTGCAGACCAAACCTTCAATAATGGACATTTGAGGCACACCCCAACCAATATCTAAGCTATAGTGTTTCTAGTTTCAAATACAATGTTAGTTAAAATAAACTGTGCAATATCCTTTAGTGACAAAAATTCTGCATATTTATTTGCTTCTTGTTGTTGTTATTAGGTGCCATCCAGTCAGTATCCAATTCATAGCGACCCTACTTATAACAGGTGAAACACTATTGTCAATGAGCGCCTGCTACTCACAGCGTTTTCAATGGCTGATTGATTTTTGGGAGTGGGTTGCTGGGTCCTTTTCCCAAGCCTATAGGCCCTGGTAATCTCAGGTGGTTTCCCATCCAAATACTAAGCAGGCCCAGCCCTATTCAGCTTCTAAGATCTGAGGCCACAGTAGTACGGTTGCAGGGTGCAAAGATACTTGTTGTTAGGAATAGTTAATCAGCAAATGGAGAAGTCAGATTTGCAACTACGATTTACATTGAAATGTTCAATTGTTTCAAGCTTTTCATAAATAATGGGCACAAAACTTAAACCTAAAAACATATGGTGAATTTTCATGAACCAAGTGATCATGAGTCAGTTGACTTCATTTTTCTTTTTTTTTTTTTTTCTCTTTTTTTCAGTGCTGGGGATCAAGTCCAGGGCTACCCACAAACTGAGCAAGTACTCTACCACTGACCTACACCCCAACCCCTCAGTTGACTCTTTATCAACAACCTCTATGGAAAAATTCAAAATTTCTTATCATAAGCAATTCAAAGCATTACTTGCTCCATCTCAACTTCAACCCTGCTCTACATCATGGACACTCAATTGTTAATAAATAAATAAATACACTATACTTTTTGTGGTTTTCATAAATAAAATGAAATTATGAACTCATATTTCATATGCTCTATTTCCTTGATCCTAATGCATGTAGATATTAGAAACCATGAAGTGAAACTAAACTGCCCTAAGACTCGTTTAAATAGTTATTCACAATTCTATATGCCTTAATATCTTCAAAATGCTATGACAATATGTAGACATTATTCCACATCATAATATTCCATATGCTAGTGGTATTTTCATTGTTACCTATAGATGCAATTGTTTAGATAAAAATGTCAGGGCATTTTCCTGAAGAAATACAAGGCTGTGTGACTTCAGGGAAAAAAAAATCAATGTTAGTCTCCAAAGTTTCTTAAACTACACACTATTGACATCATGAGCTAATTTTTTTTTCCTTTTTTTGCTATAGGGTGGGACAGGTGCTCTATCCAGTAGGATGTTTAACAACTTCCCTGAATTCTACCACTTGATGCCAATAGCACCCCCAACCCATGGTCACCACCAAAAATGTCTCCATTCATTTCCAAATTGTCTCCTAAGGAGCAGAATGTCCCCTGTTGAGAACCATGGGTATAGAAAGAAAATGACTGCATAAACAACTAAATAGATGAAGATGAATTTATGTTGTTTTGTACCTTACTGATAACTTTTCATTTCTCTATTGAGTGAATGACTGATCTATGTCTTTCTTTAAAATTTACATTCCCTCCCATCCAAATACTAACCAGTCTGGACCCTGCTTAGCTTCGGAGATCTGTCACTGCAGTGGTATGGCTGCAGGCTGCAAAGACACTTAGGAATAGTTTAATCAGCAAGTTGAGAAGTCATATTTGCAACTATGATTTACACTGAAATTCCCTCCCATGGAATAAGCATGCTGAATCTTAAAGATTTTTTTTTTTAATATTCGTATGGCACACATTTTTTTCAAGAAGGCCCTATCTCTACATCATGACATTGCAAATTATTAACTCATTTTTAAAAAAACTAGAAAATGACATTTATCTCAAATTATGATTTCCAATCATATTAAGATAGTAACATTATTTGAGTTAATAAAGTGCTATTCTACCAAAGAGTTCAATCTGATCTTCGAACACATATTACTTCTGTGAGGCAGGCAGGAGTTTAATGTTATATGCCATCACTGTTGTTATTGGTAGGTGCCTTGGAGTCGTTATCTGACTCTACAACCCTACCTATCCGACTCATAGTGACCCTATGTACAACAGGCAAAACACTATTGTCAGTGCTTCTCTGCTGTTCATAGGGTTTCCAATGGTGGATTGTTTTTTGGGAATGGGTTGCTCATCTGTCTCCCAAGCCTGAAGCACCTGGTGTTCCCAGGTGGTCTCCCATCCAAGTACTAACCACGCCCGTTCTGAGATCTGGTGGGATTGGATGCCACAGAGCTACGGCTGCAGGCATATGCCATCATTAGAAGCAGTTAAGGGTACAACGTGTCAACAGCAAACAGACATTGACAGAAAAGTTATGAGGCTTCTTTTTTCCATCAAGGTTTTTGTGATTCAAAATAAGAGCAGGTTACTTTAAATTACAATATACATTAACATCTTTCCCCTATTTGATTTTACTCAAAAATTTTTAAATTAAGATAAATTCTTTTAAATTAATTAATAATAATATCACTTTACTTTCTTCTGGCCAGGCACTGTGGCACATACCTGTAATGTCAGCAATTCAGGAAGCTGAGGCAAGGGGATCACAAATTTGAGACCAGAGGCAGCCTGCACAACTTAACAAGACCTCGTCCCAAATAAAAAAGGGGCGAGAGGTGCAGCTCAGTGGTAGAGCACTTGCCTAGCATCTGTGAGGCCCTGGACTCAACTGAAAAAATAATCATAATAAAGAATTCTATCTGGCACGTCTATGGGTTTGTAAAACATTGACAGTTCCAAATGTCACAAAGATATACTTTGTCTTAAGGAAAGTAGACAAGAATGAGAGTATCATCTCTCATTAGGAATCTATTGCAGCTAGGCACCATGGCACACACCTGTGGATCCCAATGACTCAGGAGGCTGAGGCAGGAGGATCATGAGTTTAAGGTCTGGAAAAGACTGTGCAACTTAGCAAAACCTTGTCTCAAAATTTAAAATGATTTTTAAAAGGGGCTAGGGTTCCGACTCAGTGGTAGAGCATTTGTCTGTCATGCACAAGGCCCTGTGTTCAACTCCCCGTACTAAAACAAACAAAACAAAACAAACAACAACAAAAACCATTGTATTATTCCTGGGCAGTCAGATAACAGAAAAAGTTATTTAAATAACCTGATTTTGGTTAAAGTTGAAGCACTTGACATACATATACATTTTAAATGATTCAATAAATAACTACAGTTCAAATCACAGTCACATGAAACAAGACTGTATGCACACAAACACTGGAGGAAGATTCACAACAGTTGATGTTTGCTTATAAATATAGTGATTTAAAATATCATCTATACACATAAGAAATATGGACATATAGTTAATTTAAATGATACATAAATCTATTTTATATAAATGCTTCCTATTTTCTTTTTTTAAAAGTTTTTTAATGTTAGTGAGCAACTTCTAAATATATAGGGCATGGCCTCCTAAATTAGATCAAAATATGCATTAAACTACTGAATTATAAAATATTTGTATGTATATATATTTACCTTACCTTTGAAAAATATTGGAAAACTTTTAAAAAACCTTTTAAACAGTATCTAATATATATATTGTAGAAAAAATGACTTATTGATGAAGTTCTGGAACCAAACTCTTGGCTATGAACATAGCAAACTAACCAGCTAAGTGGGAAACTTTGAGAATGCTACTTGAAATTTTAAAACATGCAACAAAGCCTGTATTTAGTAAGTCTGGAACAGTCAAACAAAAAATAGTAGTATTTACCTATGTAATTTAGCTCTTTATGAAGGTGTGTCTGACTCATGCCATGGTATTTTCATTGGCATCAAATATTTGTGAGAGCTGGACAGTAAATAAGGGATACAGGAGAGGAATTGATGATTTTGAATTTTGGTGCTGGAGATGAATATTGAATACACCATGGACTGCCAAAAGAACCCATAGATCCTTCCTAGAAGACGTGCAACCAGAGCTCTCCTCGGAAGCAAGGATGGCTAGACTGCATCTTACGTATCTTGGACATGTTGTCAGGAGGGACCAATTCCAGAAGAAAGACATCATGTTTTGGAGAATGGTGAGTCAGTGAAAATAGGAAGACCCTCAACTAGATAGATTGACACAGTGACTATAACAATGAGCTTAAACATAAAAAAGATCATGAGGATAGCACAGTGTCAGAGAGTGTTTCATTCTGTTGTACACGGGGTCACTATGAGTTGAACCTGACTCAATGGCACCTAACAACAACAAATGAATTACAGTAGAATTTCAAGATTTCTAGGCATATATACCTTTGATCAATTTAATTTACTAAAAATTAGTTGACACTCAGAAGTTCAACTTAATAGCATTAGATGTAATCATCTAACTCCATGGAACTTAGCCACTTTTAAAAATATAATATTCTTGGGTTACCAAATTCATAATTATGTACATCAAGTATACGTTAGTCAGTCTCAGGCTCTTGGGAGATTATAGTTTTATAGACTGGGACTTGATGAACCAGGGTCTGGAATGGAATAAGTCACACTGGATGTCTCAAGACATATCCAGGATGTGGGGGAGAAACAATGTAAAAAGACAAAGGGGGACAGGATAATTTGAATATAAATGATGCAATGAGCAATGAAAAACATAACTCAAATATGCATATGAGTTCTACTACATATTAGTCAAAAGGTTCTATAAATCTCATAAGTTGATAAAATTGTAACCAAAAGTGATGTAGTAGTTGCATAATGGAAAAAGAAAATATTGTATTACTCTATACCCTACCAACATTTACCAATAAAGAGAGGGAGACATATCCAAGCCCAGAGCAATAAACAGAAAACTAGGAAGGCAAGCTTGTACAACAAAACCAAAGTTGGTGGACCAGAAACTAGGAATGGAGATAAGAACTATAGTCTAAGAAAGGCAATATAAGCAACCAAAGGCCAGGAGCCTCAGAAAACAAGCCCAAAAGCCTGATAATAAATGCAAGAAGACCTTGATCATTTGGGTCTCTGTTCTGGCCTAAACAGGATACTTCCTGACTACCACCTTCGTGAGACAGAATCAGTTCCAAGGTAACTATGTGCCCTAGCCTGATCTAAGTTAGAAAGCAAAGACCTAGACAACACAGAACTGTCACTTCATTGTTTCCTAAGTATACAGTATGGAAAAGGAGGGAGAAAAGTACTTTTCAATATTAGTTATGATTCTGGCAAATCCTCAAACTTATATGCCAGCACCAAAAGTATGGAAAAGATTTTTGATGTCTAAATTGAAGAATATGCCTTTGACTTTCAAGTGACACATGTGTATGTGTGTATTAGCCTTTGAGCATGTGTGACGACACACATAGTCATAACTTTGGAGCCTGGCTTGATGATGCCCCCCTGAAATCCTAGAGGCCCATGAGATGGAGGCAGAGGATCATGAGTTTAAGGCCAGAGGCAGCCTATATAATTTAGTGAGATCTTGTCTCAAGATAAGAAATGCAAAAGGGGCTGGGAGTGCAGCGCAGTGGTAGAGGACTTGCAAAGCATGCACAAAGCCCTGGGTTCAGCCCCCCAGGACCAAGAAAAAAATAATTTTTCAACTGTAGCTTCATTGAAACAATAGAGGGAAACACTGATGGTGAAGCTCTTCACTCCAGTGTAGAGTTGTCAGGGTAGATAGTGAAGAAATTTAGGACTTTGCTTTAATAAAAATGTATCCTCCAAAATAGTAAAGATAGACAGGAAAATCTAAATCTGATCCAATTATCCTAGAAAACATATATAATGGGGATACTATATAAGATCATCTAGTATTGGAGCTACTTCACAGGCGAGTCCCATTGACCTTGCCACTTTGATCCCTGAAGTTCAATTCAATATGGTTGAAGGCAGGGTTATCCGTTCCACCATCTTCCACTGGATGACATTTATAGCTTAAAACAGGATTCTTCTAAAAGAAAATGTTAACATGATGATTAGAAAACAAATAAATTCATTTGTGCAATGCTAAGTAATTGTTACTACTATTTTCATTTCTCTAAACCAGCGTTGTAATCTACTGAAAGAGATATACAACTGATATAAATTAGCAAAAGATAAAATGATATACAACAGACACCAGTCATCATCAGAGGATAAGATACATACCTTCCTTGTGCATCCCTGTTCAAGAAAAAGGCTGAGGACTAACTAGTATTCTATCTAGAAAATCAAGCCCAGTTCCCTGATTTAAGGAAAACAAAAGCCAACTTACTTTCTTGAAAATATCAAAATTGGATAAAAAGTCCTTTTTGGTTAGTAAGAATCTGGAGTCTACATTCTGTTTTCTTCCTCCTGAAAAAAAAAAGAAAAGAAAAGAAACCCAAATACACTATTTGAATTCTTAAAAAGTTGCCTATAATTATAAAGTGACATCCTATAGGCATTTAACTTATGTACATTTAACTCTATGCAACTCACAAAACACAAAGAAAGAGAAACTTTAAATAGTGCTAAAGATTTATCCAGCATTCCTCTTCCTTCAGTCAGTCTCAGATCCTACAAGGTTCTCATTATGGTAAATATGGATCCCATAATATATAAATTATAGATACAGCTATGATAGCTCCTAAACATAAGCCAGTTGCTTCATCTGGTACTCAATTAGGCAGTCATCTGCCCCTGTGTTGGTGGGAAAACTGATTGAAAAGCATCCTGCACAATCCACTAATAAAATATCAAACCATCTGCCCCTGTTTCAGTTAGTGGAGTTGCCTTTCCCTGGTTTGGTGGCTATGAATATTTATGTGTGTGAAGAAATGCAGGAAATAATGAACTATTAAATAAGTTAATTAAATGGAAATCAGGATGCTTACTGACATTTAGTTCAAATCTTCTTTTGGTTTTGGTTTACAAAAAAACGATTTTTTTGGTTTGATATTTTATTTGTGAATCAAAGAGGAGGCTTTTCACAACTGTGTCTGTGGTCCTTAAACCAACCCTTTCCAAATCCCTCAAATGGAGTACTCTGATACCTCACTTTCTTTAAAAAGAAGAGGTTTTTGAATCAGGATCAAAGATCATATAGTACAAGGAAACTGCTTCAGTGTATTCCATATCCAAATGATTGGGTAACTGGTGGGGGAAGGGAAGCTTAAAATGTGTCTTAAAATATGTCAGAATAGATGAAAGAATAAACCCACTGTGCTAGTAACTTTATGAGAAAGAGTACACTCCTTTTGGAAAAGAAAGAACACTCTAAAATAACTGTTTAAGGGATAACAAATAGTTACAAATTTTATAATAAAATTTACCAATAAAATGTCACAGAAGTTTGAAAGACAATGTTATCCAGGTGCCAAAAGACAAGTGATAGCAGGATGCTACAAAGTAGTAGTGCTGGTAGCTTTGTAGCATAAAGCAAACAGAAACAGACATACTTGGGCAAGATGGAAGATTTCTGGCTAATTCACACACATTGATAAAGAGGCCAGTGCTGTGGGGATACATGTGGGAGGGAATGTAGTGGATTAGAGAGCCCAGCACTTTCACCAGCTCCACACTAGCACCCCCATCCAGATCACTGCGATCTCTCACCTGGATGACTGCAGTAGCCTCCTACCTGCCCTGGTTTCCTGAAGACTATTCTCAAAACTAGATCAAGTGCTCCTTTGAGAATTATTGGGAAAGTAATTGAAAAATATGCTTATATTTAGACCTAAAAGACACAGAGATGCAAAATAGGAGAGAAAAGACAAGAAAATTAGAGGAACTGTCCAAAACACAAACATTTGATTAACATGAGTTTCCAGAAAGAAAAAGCAGAAAATGGCAATAAATTAGAAAAGAAAAATATAAGCAAATCCCCCAAACAGAAGGACATAGTTTGTCAGGTTAAAAGGGCCCTATTGAAGGCCTAAGACAAGAGAGTCACTGTGAAAATAGGTCGCATGCAAAGGGTCAGGAGGTAGCATGGTACTGGCATTCAAGAGCAACATGTTGTTAGGTGCTAGCAAGTTGGGTCCGAATCATAGCAACCCTGTGTACAACAGATGAAACACTCCCCAACACTGTGCCATGCCAGTGCCATTGTCGTTGCCTCTCTGCCATTCATGTTTTCAATGGCTGATTGTTTTTTGGGAGTGGGATTCCAGGTCCTTCTCCCAAGCCTACATACAGCACCCGGTATTCCCAGGCGATCTCCCATCCAAGGACTAACCAGGCCTGACCCTCCTTAGCTTTCAAGATCTGACAGGATCAGATGCCAGGGGCTATGGCTGCAGGCCAACAGCAACATAGGAAGCTAGGAAAACAATTAGACACCCTCTCAGAAAAATAAATAAGTTATTTTAACCTAGGATTTTCTACTCAAATTATCATTCAGGCATAAGATAGATTAAATAATTTTTTCAGTTATGTAAAGTTTCTAAAATCTCCTGTCTTCTCTACCCTTTCTCAATAACGTGCTATAGTATATGCTCCACTCAATTAAGAGAGTAAACAAAAATAAAGACTAATTGGGCATGTCTCGACGGCACCTAACAACAACAACAACAAAGACATAGTCAGTAAGGAACCTAACACAGCAAGGTGGCCAAGAGAATTCACATAATGAGGATATAATAAAGGCCCAGCACAAAAGCTCCATAGTAATCCCAGATAGCAATTTATAATCTGTTTATAATCAATTTGATTTTTTTAAAAAAGCATATTTGTCAAGTTTATGTTGTTGTTAGGTGCTGTCGAGTTGAGGCTGACTCATAGCAACCCTATGTACAGCAGAACGGAACACTGTCCGATTCTGTGCTAGGCACATGATCTTATTTATGTTTAAGCTCATTGTTGCAGACACTGTGTTAATCCATCTGGTGGAGGGTTTTCCTTTTTTTCATTGACCTTTCACTCTCCCAAACATGATGTCTTTCTCCAGGGATTGGTCCCTCCTGACTACATGTCTGAAATATGTAAGATGCAGCCATCCTTGCTTCCAAGGAGCACTCTGGTTGCATTTCTTGTAGAACACATCTGTTTGTTCTTTTGGCAGTCCATGGTATATTCAATAACCATCTCCAGCACCATAATTCAAAAGCATCAGTTCTTCTGTGTCTCTTGTTCAAGTTTATAAACATTTTAAAATGCTTTTCTACTATATTTAGAATAAAGATTATAATTATTATTCCTTCACGTATATACTCTTTTACAGTTTACAAAGAATAGAATATGACAATGGAAAGATCCAAATACAGGGATGTGATAAAAATATGTGTAAAATCTCTACTTTTGTATCAAATAGCTATGTATAGTTTTGTCAAATATCTTAGTTTTAACTTACAGTAATCATTGCAGTAGGCAGCTCAATTATTATTTTCCTAATTTTATACATAAAAAAGCTAAGGCTTAGAGTAACTATATGACTCGTCTAAGTTTGTGGGAGACTGAGGTTTAGCTCAATTGGCAGAGTGCTCCTCTGAGGTCTCTGAGGCCATGAGTTCAATCTCCACCACTGCAAAAATGGGAAAAAGACATGGCAATCCACTCCTGAAGCAATCCCTAAACAACCAGCCATAGAAAACCCTAAGAAAGTCACTATGAGTCAGATATGACTCAATGGAACCTAATAATAACAACAAGTTCATGGAGCTACTAAATGGCAGAATCAAGATTCAATTAGTGACTCAAGTAGTCTTCTTTCATGTCTGGGCTCTCAAATTTCCCATGAGTAAAATGGAAAAAATAATTAAAACCGATATTGGGATAAATGCAAGAATACAAATGTTAAGGAAATTACCTGTTGATAAACTGACAAGTATCCCCACAAGCAATGCTGTCAAAGTTCCAATGGTGCTAAAGTACAGATATGATAAAGAATACCAATGATCCATCAGTGGGGTCCTAGAAGATAGCAAAAATATAACTAAGATTTCGTGTGATGCTATTAGCAACTATGTGTCAATGATCCTCATAGCAAAGTAAAAATACCATATTTGATAATGTTTAATTTCATAATCTACTATTCTGTTTTTTACTTATTGGATCAACAATTAAAAGTATGACTCCACCTTGACCATATACTTGAGAAAGTACTTAAAATATCACAAGCATGAGGTTACAAAACTCTTTAGTCCAGGGGAAACAGGAGGCATGAGACCACAGCCACTTAGAACACTTTGTTCTTAGCATAACAAGTTTCTGGAGAATCCCTGAAATTAAAAATAATAGCACCACTGGAAGCCTCTCCTTGCTATTGCAGTTCTTACCTGGGAAGTATAACATAAGTGACTGGCAAACCATCAACATCCTCTGCTATTCCTGTTAGCTGATGACATTGTAGAAACCGATTGTAACTGCCATCTCTTGCTTATTTTGTTTTTGTTTTTAATCTATAAATTCTCAGACCTTACTGGGTATCATGGCTCACACCTGTCATCCCAGAGACTTGGGAGTCTGAGGCAGGAAGATTGGAAGTTCCAGGCCAAAGGCAACCTATATAACTTAGCAAGAAATTGTCTTAAAAGAAAAAAACTAAAAGGGGGTTAGGGGTACAGCTCTGTGGTAGAGCACTCGCTAGCATGAGACCCTGAGTTCAATTTCCCAGTACTAAATAAATAAATAAATAAATAAGATGCCATTTTGGGAGCACTTATTCTGGGCAAGGAGAATTTATGTTTTTTTTCCTAGGTGCCTATTATTATTTTGGCTCAATGTGCTTCAACTTGCCTTTTAGGTTAACATATTGCCATAGTTTGGATAAGTGCCCCCAAAGAATCATGTGTTAAAGACTTGATTACCAGCTTGTGGTGCTATTCAGAGGTGGTGGAACCTTTAGGAAGTGGGTCCTAGTAGAAGGAAGAGTTAGTCATTAGGGGAATGCTCTCAATGGGGATATTGTGACCTTAGCCCCTCCTCTCTTTTTGCTCCCCAGCTGCCATGAAGTAAATAAGCCTGCTCCACCATGTGTCCCTGCCGTGACTTACTGTGTCACCACAGGCCCAAAACAATAGGGCTAAACTATCATGGAAGGAAACTTCTGGAACCACAAGCCAAAATAAATCTTTTTCTTTATTAAATTTTGTTACAGTAATGGAAAGCTGGCTAATATACATAATAAAATACTAACTGTTGTTGGTTGGTTGGTTGGTTTGGTTTTTTTGAGACAGGTTCTCATTATATATCCCAGGTTGGCCTGGAATTCACTATGTAGCCCAGACTGGCTTTGAGCTTGTGATCCTCCTGCCTCAGCCTCCCTAGTGCTGGGACTACAGGAATGTACTACCACATCTGGCTATGTCTGTGTTTATTCAACTCTGCTTGATGTCCCAGATACTGTTCTTGTTATTGGAATCAGTCATAAGGATGGTAGATACGAGTCCTGTCTACATAGAGTTTACATTTTAGTGAGGGGAGAAATACAATAAATAAGCAAATAAACATAATTAACACTGGTGGAAAGTCATGTAAGGAAAATGAAGCAAGGAGAGGTGACGTGAACAGGATAGAGAAAGAGGGACTACAGTACAATCTACAATGAGTGGCTGGACAAAACCATTGGGAAGAAATGACATTTGAATTAAGGTCTGAATAACAAAAAGCTGTTGAGGAAAGCATCCCAGAGAGAGGTAAATGCCAGCTGAGCTAAACATAGTGAGCAAGACACAGAGTGGTACAAGATGAGACAGGTAGACTGGGGACTTTTGGAGGAATTGGTGTGAGCTGGGATTTTACTCTACAGGTAATGGCAATTTTTGCAGAATTTTAGGTAAAAAGAGTGATACAATCTGATCTGCTTCTAAAACAACTGCTCTGGGATTCCACTTTCAGCTGCAGGGGAGTAGACTGATTGAGACAACCATCCTGCTAAGAACAATATATAGAAACTGGAGGAAGGAGAAGGAGGTAAGTTCTTGAAAACATCACAGAGATTAAGGCAATAGGACTTTGAAAGAAGGGAAACACACAGCTAATGAAATTGAGATGGTGTGGCACTGGGCCAAAGACAGACAAAACAGAACAGAACAGAGAATCAGCAACAGACTCAACAGGAAAATTATCATGTGGTTTACGTTAGTGTAGTTGTCCCTGAATCTGAGTGGAGTGACAAGAAAGACTTTTCAATAAATAGTGCTTGGTTTATAGAATATCTTTATAGGGAAAAATTAATCCTGATCACACTACACAATTCAGATCCAAGTAGATTATATTTCTTAAATGTAAATGGTCAACAATAAAGGTTTCAATGAAAAATCAAAGCAATATCTTTATGACCTCAGAGTAGGTGAAGATTTCTTGAATATGATGCATAAAGGACAACAATATAGGAAAAGACTGATAAATTAAACTTAATTAAACTTAGGTTTTTTGGGGTTTTTTTGTTTTTTGTTTTTTGTTTTTTTGTTTGTTTTTTTGGTACTGGGGTTTGAACCCAGGGCCTTGTGTTTGCATGTTTTGCAAGTGCTGGACCACTGAGATACACCCCCAGTCCATTTTTTTTTTTAACTTTTTGAGACAAGGTCTCACTAAATTATGCCGACTGCCTCTGGTCTTGAACTTGCAATCCTCCTGCCTCCACCTCCTGAGCTGCTGGAATTACAGGCGTATGCCACTGCACCCGGCTAAACTTAGGAAATTCTGATGACCACTAAGAGAGTAAGGTTGCAAACTGATATGTTTGTTTCCTTTGCTCAGTTGTTTCCTTCTTAAATTTGAATTAGTTGTCAGTATATGAAAATTGAGACTTTTACAATAATACTGAGATTGTTCTATGCATTTACCCATATGGCATTAGGAGAGAAAATTCAAAATCAAAACTCAGCAATCTGGTATTGGTTCTCTGCTCCTAAAATGAAGATTTTGCTATAGTTCTAAACATGTTAATTTTCTAATGATTAAATCTCCCTTTGATACTTTAAGGACTACTTTACCTGCGAAGTTATGATTGCTTACAAAAAGTAAAAGTGAAAAAAGAGTAAAAACTGAAACAATAGAGTTGGAGAAAAATATTTTTGAAACGTATCTTGCATCAATAATGTATCAGTAATGTATCAGTAATGCCTAAATAAATAAGAAAACGATCAAGGGTCTATTGAAAATTGGACAAACATCTTCAATAAACAAGTCACAAAAGTAGGTACCCAAATGACCAATAACACATTTAAAAATGTTCAAGTTCATTACTCATAAGAGAAATTTAAATTAAAGCTAGTAACATATGTTTTGGTTGCTAGGTGCCGTCGAGTAGTGTGCAACTCATAGCGACGCTCATAGGGTTTTCAATGGTTGATTATTTTGGGATTGCCTCAGGAGTGGATTGCCATGTCCTTCTCCCATTTTTGTGGTGCTGGGAATCCAACTTGGGACCTCAGAGACTGCAGAGTGGTGTTCTACCAACTGAGCTAATCAAATAATGGGAAATTAAAAAATTTAAAACTGAATCTGGACAATGTGAAACCATATCTAGGCAACCACAGGATATTATATTAAGCCTCTGACTGATTTACTCACCGCCCTTGTCCTATAGCCATACTGAACTACATGTGATTTCCTGAGATGCCTGCTTTCTTCATGCCTTTGCATACTTGTTTCTTCTTTCTCCAGCAGGAAGGCCACCACTGTAACTCATTTCTAGTGCTGTAATGCTCTGAGATCTTTAAAACAGAACAAAGAGCAAGCGGGCGTGGTGGCACATGCCTGTAATCCTAGGGACTCAGGAGGTGGAGGCAGGAGGATCACAAGTTTGAGGCCAGAGGCAGTCTACATAGTTTAGTGAGACCCTGTCTCAAAAACAGTAAAAAAAAGAGGGGGGGCCTAGGGGTGAAGTTCAGTGGTGCAGCACTTGCAAAGCATGCAAGCGTGAGGCCCTGGGATCAACCCCCAATACCACAAAAACAAACAAACCAAAAAGCAGAACAAAGAGCAACTATCCAAAATAGTTATGTAATTGTAGCATTTAGTCAGTAGAGGATCTATTTCAAAGACTATATCAGTATTACTCTTTTATAATTCAATTTTTTATTGTAACTTTTCAAAGAGATAATTCTTCATGCAGCTGAAGCTAGTGCTTGGTAGAGGTTATCCATTATACAATCATGTACTAATATTCAAGTCTTACCTAGGTCTAATGTTGTTGTTGTTATGTGCCATCGAATCAGGTCCAACTCATAGTAACCCTATGTACAATAGAATGAAAGAGGCACTATATCTGACAGTGCCTCTCTGATATCCACAGGGTTTACAATGGCTGATTGTTTTGGGAGTGAGCTGCTGGGGCCTTCTCCCATTTTTGTGGTGCGAGGGATCAAACTCAGGACCTCAGAGCTCACAGAGCAAGCATTCTATCAATGGAGCTAAACCAGGTCTGTAGATAGGTAGAAATTCTATAGAAATTAAGGAAATATGACTTTTCTCACTATTACTCAATAAAATGTTATAGCCAGAAAGTCATATGGGCTCTACTTATTTCATTATTAGGAAATAGCACAGTATTATAGGCAAGAAAAAGAATCCAGGGTTCTCTACTTGTCCCATATATTTAAAAGACATATTCTAAAACTTAATACCTTTCGATGTTGTGTATTTCAAAAGCACTGGAAGAAAATGGCATTTCTGTGGTTGTCATCAAATGTGTCCCATTGTATGTGCTGTTACAGCCATGTGTTTCAAGGTGTAATGGCAAAGTTCTCTCAGGAAGTGGAGGGTAAAGTTGAGCTCCAATTCCAACCCATAAACAAATGACAAATCCAGCTAACAGACCAACAAATGCTCCCTGAAAATGAAGAGGGTTTTTAAAAGAAAAATAATACAATTTCCTTTGAGACAGAAATTAACATTAGAAAGTTAAGTTTAACTTTATCCAAGCCAAATTTACCAGCTACCTTCCTAAAACTTTTCTCCCTCATAGGATATCTGCCTCTCATCCAGGGTTCCAAAAGCCCCTGGTCCTTCCATCAGAGTCCTGGAGACTGTAACTGCTGCCTCTTTTTGTACCAATATACAACCGATTGCTAAATCTTGCCCAATTTTCTTTTCAAATGTCACATACTTCCATGTTTTTCTACTCTGCTTCTGTGATGGTTAATCTTGACTGTTAACTTGATTAAAGTGAAAAGCACCTAGGAAATTAGTAAAGCATATGTCTGCATGTCTGTGAGAGTGTTTTCAGAGAGGATTAACTAAAGGAGGAAGCCTGCTATGAATGTAACACCATCTCACAGGCTGAGGGATGGAATAAAAAGGGAAAAGGGATATAGCCCATTAGTGCAGGATCTCTCTCTCTCTCTCTCTCTCTCTCTCTCTCTCTCTCTCTCTCTTCCCCCCTTCCCTCCCTCTCTCTCTCTCTCTCTCTCTCTCTCTCTTTTCCCGTCTGTCATGAGGTGAATACTCTCCTCTTGCACATGCTCCTGCCACAATGACATTCAGCCTCCCTTGGGCCAAGTAATGGAGCCAGCTGACCATAGACTGAAACCTCTAATACCAAAAGCCAAAATTAATAATTCCCCCCTTTGCTTTCCCAGGTGTTTTGGTCAGAGCTATGGACAGATCACCAACACAGTTTCCATAGCCACTATTCTGCTCTGACCTCCTCATCTCTTCCCAGAGAACTATATTACTCAAAAAACTACACTACTCATAGTTGACTACAGGCCAGTTATTCTATTTGATTTAACCTATGAACAAATGGCAAGCCAGATGCACAGCATATCCTTATACTTAAAAACAGGTGTGATTGCAATTGAGCTGTAGAATAATAAGGGAAAAGCTCACAAGCAATTTTTACAAATGACTGCAACAGTGCACACCACAAAACCAGGTCTCTCTGGAGATAAATGGAGATGGGAGAGAACATAACCAGCTGTCTCCTCTGAAGACATCCAGCTTCCCATCCTTTTCACCAGAGTCCAGGTGTTCCGTGAGTACTGAGTTATTTAAGCCCAAGTTCCAAAGGATAGAGACAAAAGCAAACCTTGAGAAATTCTTCCTTCTGTGGTAGAATTAAGGAATAACAATTATTAGGGTGCCCTAAGCCTCAGGTGCTTCATAGAAAGGAGAGGAATCCTTGAGGTGAGGGGAAAAATATGAGTGAAATCACAGGGTAGAAAAAAGAATGGTATGTTGATAGGAGAGTGAGAAGGTTGCTGGCCAGACAAGTGGGTTTACACTGGGACAACGACTGGGAGCTCTTTCATAAGGTGTGACCTCCTTGAGAGCTGAGTCGGATTTCTCTCTTTTTGGTATCCCTTCACTTACTGCAGTGCTAGACACACAGTAGGAATGCAATAAGCATTTTTAATAAGAAGAGCTTGGAACAGCAAGATGGCCAGCTGATGATAGGCCAGATTTAGCTTACTCTCAGCATGACATGTGGCTTGATCAATGATCTTCAAAATTATAAAAACCATGAGGGCAGCACTCAACTTCCAACACAGTGCTTAGCCCATAAATATGTATTGAATGAATGAGAGAGAAGGATGGAAGGAGAAAGGCATGCTGAGAAGGAGGGAGGAAAGACAAAACAGGAAATGGAAGGAGAAAAGAAATCCTCTCCAAATGAAGGCATATAATCTTCAAGTGTAACACTTATATATGGTTAAGAAAAAAAAGAAATATTTCCTATGACAAAAATAATAACGTCTTATTCTCCTCAAAAAGGGCATGCCAGATGTAGTTAGCTATGGCTCTTCTGGAGGCCATTCGTGGTGGTGACATATGTCAAAAAACTAAAAGTTAATCATTTTTTTCAGACACTCAACAAACCACTATGCATTTCATAATGCAGAGTCTAGTCAAATCATTGACATTCTGAGAAAGACATAAATCACTCTCTTTCATTGATAAATTTCTACCAAACTAGTTTTTCATGCTACTTCATTAAGAAATATTAGTAAAATATTAGTCTTTACCAGTATCTATCTTATTAATTCCTAATGCCTTATAGGGAAAATGGAATTCTTCATGTTAAGTTATAGTTCTGAGGTTATGCTACAGATATCTGAAATAATTATACATAAATCATCAGTTTTCCCTGAATTTCACCCAACAGTGTCACTGAACCAGTGGATTTTCTCTTGAATTTTAGAGAAATAAGTTGTATTTCATTTATTCCAAACTAAATTTAGTGTTTCTAAGCAGATATGTCTATGTAGAACTGTGACATTATCCCTTTCTGAAAAATATTTCTAGTTAAAATTGCTTCTTTAGGGCTAGAATCATGTTGTGGGAGCCATAGCTTTAAATATAAAAAGTATAAACTATCTGGCCAAGGTAGTGATCATCTTATGACTTCTCTTTGCTGCACTATGGCTATTCACAGATATCTTCACTTTTGCTGTCCTTAAATCTCTCTATCTCAGCTGATTGGTCTACTTCTTTAAAACCCATCTATTAACTTTTAAGAAAAGCAAGAAAATAAATGCACAAAATGTTGCTCTTTCAGTTATATTATGAATATTTAAAATTTCACAATATGGTTCTGACAGTTTTAATTTACCTTGTATACCTATAAGGTCCCAGTGCATAGTATTTTATTGTATATTCCAAAGTTGAAATGAATAATCTCAATCATCAAGACAAGTAACTAATGACAGATTTCAAAGCAACCCATATGTACAACTTAGCAAATAAATGTAGAGCTGCTACTGTAGTTGGGAAGGTAATATTCTTTTTACTTACAATTGAGTTGGCAAAGGGAACCAAAATGCCCAAAGAAAATAAGCCCAGAAGTGGTCCACCAATTATGCCAAGTATACTGAGTGCTGCCTACAAAAACAATACAAAGTCAGCAGTTAGCAATCTCAAATACAAATTGAAAGATTTTGACGTAATTTCATCAGGATAGGATTTAAAGTATTCCGTCTCCTCCTGAAAAATCATAGGAAAAAGGTCATCAGAACTTGGAAACTTCTGCTTCTCAATCTCAAATGTCCATCTGTGTTTTCATGTACCCTCAACAAAAAGACAACCAGATGCAAGGAGGGAGAGCCATGAGACTACGGAAGTACCTGTACAAACGCATAAATCAAAACCCCTCTCAGCCTGCCTTGTTCTGATAAATCAAAGCACTCCTTTGGTAGTCCAAAATATTCCTCAAAACAAGACTGAGGGTTAAGTACTACTAAGAGACTGCTAAGAGGTAGTGATGAAACTCATGGGCCATTCCTGTTCTGGTTCCCTACTGTGGAATTAAATGAAAAATATGATATAAAAATGGATCAGATGGTATAGAAGTAGATTTAAAATCTAGTTGATAATGAAAACATTAGCTTTGATGTGGAGATGCTAAAAAGATGAGAGTAAAAAAGATTTACACTGTAAAGCATGAGGAAATGCAAATAATTGAGCTTCCAAGAGATGTTATGTTCCTCATAATGAAATGCTTGGTCTTTAAGAGTAAGGGGAGGGATGGGGGGAGATTGATCAATAAGTACTAAATTATAGTTTTATATAAGAAATAAGTTCTTGTATTCTATTGTACAATAGAGTGACTATAGATAATGATAATGGACAGTATATTTTTTAAAAAGCTAGAAGAAAGGTTTTTAAATGTTTAACATCAAAAATAGATAACTATTTGTGAAGACAGATATATTTGCCTTCATTTGACCATTATACATTATATACATATTGAAAAATCCCATTATACCTCATAAATATGTAAAATTTTATATGTCAATTAAAAAGAACAAAAGAAAGAATAGATGAGGCCATAAAAGAAGGATCAGGGACATATTGATTTGTCAGCCAAAGAAAGGAACTTAACAAAACTGAGTGAATGAATCAAAAAGAAATATTAAGTCAAGGAAATACTAGAAAGTATAGACTTAAGTTGTTGATTTAAATAATTATTGTAATTATAATATAAAACATATTTTATATATGTAAATTATACATAGTTATAATATAAAAATAATTATATTTAATTGTGAAATAGAAAAAGGAATGTGGACACTGACAAGAGAGAATTGGTGTCTGAGGAGGACATGGACTCAAGGATATGCTCAGGAACTTGCTTGCAAAAGAGTTGACTAGGATGTGAGATAGACCCCACAGTGCAATGTGAAAAATAAGCACATGGTGCATGAAGCCAATTATGAAAGTATGATTAGTGAGCCAGGTTTTCAGACATAAGGGAGATACTCAAAGAAAGTTGTTAGAGGAATAAGATCTTGGTTAGTGATGAAGCAAGGAGTTACAAGATAGGTTTTGAGTTATGATTCTGCAAGACATCGCACTATATTAAATGGTTATATGGGGATGTGAAAGGAGTTGAACAGACTCGGTGGCAGCAGGCTTGGAATTGCTTGACGGTATGTAGGGACAGGACAGGAAGACTAAGAGGGTTCAAAACTAAACAGCAGGGCTGGAAACACTGTATGCTGGAGCTGATATAGAAGATGCAAAAGATTAGTGTTGGATATGGTTCCAATCAAGTCAAGTTTGGGGCTTGTCCATTCCAAATGGGTGCCAAGCACAACATGTTTCCAAGAGGCACAGGCTGTAGAGATAGTGATGGAGGTGACCCAAAAGAATACCTAGAAAATATTCCAATAAATGTCAGTGTATCCGGATTGTGGGTTAATCTTTGTAGATGTCCTGGGTGCAGGAAAGGAATCTTATCAGTGAAGGCATCTTCTAGTAGGTAGGTAGGTAGATGGGCCACGTTCACGTCAAGGACAACCTGGAGGAATGCATGAGGCTTACTGGAGATGATCCACTTTGGGAATATGTTTGACATAACTGCTAACATAGGGTTCTGCCCTTCTTGTAGGTGGCTGGACTGGGTCTCATCCAATGGGCAATAGGCCTGGGGAGGCCTGGATCTCTGGCTGCAAGGCGTCCCTGTGGCATTGGTACAATTCTTCTCTTTGGAGGCTGTCCTCCCTTATTGGGGGCTATAGTAGTCTCAATAATAATTTTGGCAGGTTTTGCCTGGTGGCAATTCTCAGAAGAGAGGAACAGACAAAGCACACATAGGAGGCAGCAATAGGCCAGAAAGAAGAATAAAACCCACTAGACCTACTGGGGAGGGTTCAACCAGGCTTCACTGATTT
Organism: Pedetes capensis; assembly: GCA_007922755.1. Lineage (NCBI taxonomy): Eukaryota > Metazoa > Chordata > Mammalia > Rodentia > Pedetidae > Pedetes > Pedetes capensis. The sequence continues at coordinate 25,594 of VMDO01001960.1, forward strand.
ATTGATCAGTGCCAGTTCCCAGACACTCTCTCCCAATTCCCCCATAGAATTCAGTGTCAGAATTCACTTGTTCAAACCAGGCACAGTGGTGCACTCCTGTAATCCCAGTGTCTCAGGACGCAGAGGCAGGAGGATTGCAAATTCAAGGCCAGAAGCAGCCTATGTAACTTAGCAAGACCCTGTCTCAAGATAAAAAATAAAAAGGGGGTTGGGGGTGAAGCTCAGTGGTATAGCACTAAAAAAGTATGTGCAAGTCCCTGAGTTCAGGGCCCGAGTACTGCAGGAAAAAAAAAAAAAATTCTCTTGCTCACTTACTTATCCCATCCAATTGCCAGTTGTCATGTTTGGGAGTTTTGAGTTGTTCTTATTAACTCACTTCCTCAGAGGTCACTTCTCCCCTTCTGCTTAATTTGCATCAAAGATGAATTTTTAGATCCTGTTTCAAGCGGTTTATTCTGGCAGCACTCTTGTGAGAGTGATAGTGGGGCCCCGTCAGTGCCAGGTAAAGCCAGGGTCAAATGACCGACTGGCTGGAAGTATCTTCATCCAGATGCTATTCTGAGTTTGAGGAGTCGTTCCTCCTTTCTTCTACCTATATTCAGTCCAGGTCATTTATAGAGTGTTTCTTTCACAACAGAGTTGAAGCTATTCTTCCAGGGGTAAGCTTTGTTCTAAAGGTTTAGGAGAGTCGCATCTGTGCCAAGGTGGCTTTGTCTCCTGGAGGTTCCTGGGACCAGGATTGGAAATTCTCAGGGTGAAGTTGCATCCTAGTGCTATGTGATAAATAGGATCAAGTCTGCAAGATACTTGCATGAAAGCTGGGTGTGGTAGTACACACCTGTAATCCCAGTGACTCAGGAGGCAGATGCAGGGGCATCATAGGTTTAAGGCCAGAGGCAGCCTGTATAACTTAGCAAGACCCTGTCTCAAGGTAAAAAACTCAAAATGGGCTGGGAGTGCAACCCAATGGTACAGCTATTGCAAGCTATGTGTGAGGCCCTGGGTTCAACCCCTAAATACTGCTAAAAAAAAAAAAAAAAGACAGTTGAATGAACCTATGGCCATCATTAACATTATTACTATGTTTGTCTCTTACAGTATACTACACATGTGCACCCAGCATAGCAAGGAGCTCTTCCTTCGGGTGTCAACTGAGGCCAACTGGAAGCCTGGACTTCTACCTCTCAGTGGCAGTAAGATGCAGTACTCTCCCTTACCCTTCTGGAATGGTGTCAGAGAAAGCCAGCTAAAACAGAAAGTATAATACCTAAAGTCTCATCACATAATATGAATATGTCCAGATTTCAATTAAAATTCACCATTAATAGAAAGAACCAGGAAGATCTCAAAAGGTTGCATACCATATGATTTCATTTATCCAACATTCTTGACATAACAAAATTATAGGAATGGAGAATAGATTAGTGAGTGCTAGAGGTCAAGGAGGGTGTGGGGACAAAAGAGAAGTAGGTGAGGATATGAAAGGCAATAGGAGGGATCTTTGTAGTGATGAAACTGTTCTGTATTTTGACTGTATTAGTGCCAATATCCTGGTTGTGATATTGTCCAAGATGTTACCATTGTAAGATGTTTCTGCAAGATATTGCCATTGAGAGACACCAAGTTAAAGCTATATGAAATCTACATGATTTTTGTTGTTTGTTGTTAGGTGCCATTGAGTTCGGTCTGACTCATAGCAATGCTACGTACAAAAGAACAAAATACTACTCAACACTGTGTCATGCACACAGTCTTTTTATATTTGAGCCCATTTTTGCAGACACTGTGTTTCCTCTCATTTTAAGTTGTGCCACATCAGCAACTGGAGCACCCAAAGGCTTTACTCCATTCCCATCATTAAGGTCAATTCTACTCTGAGGAGGCAACTCTTCTCTAGTCATCTTTTGAATGCCTTCCAACCTGTGGGGCTCATTTTGACGCACTATATTTGACAGTGCCTGCAGCGGTAGCCCTGTGGCATCAGATCCCATCAGATCTCAGAAGCTAAGCAGGGCCGGGCCTGGTTATTACCTGGATGGGAGACCGCCTGGGAACACCAGGTGCTGTAGGCTTGGGAGAAGGACCTGGCAACCCCCTCCCAAAAATCAATCTGTCATTGAAAACCCTATGCACAGCAGAGAAGCACTGACAATAGTGTTTCCCCTGTTGTACAGAGGGTTGCTATGAGTCAGATACCGACTAGAGGGCACCTAACAACAACAACATATTTGACAGTGCTTCTCTGCTATTCATAGGGTTTTCAATGGCTAATTGTTTTGGGAGTGGGCTGCCAGGTCCTTTTCCCTGATATGATTTTTATCTGCGTGTAAATCTTATTTCAGAATAGAAATTTTAATTTAGAAAAATTAAAAATAATTTAGTCATCTCTATCTCCTGATATGGCTGGGATTTAGCTCAGCTGGTAGAGCACTGCTCTGCAGTCTCTGAGGTCCCAACTTTGATTCCCAGCACTACAAAAATGGGAGAAGGGAGAAGGATGTGGCAATCCAATCTTGAGGCAATCCCCCCCCCCAAAAAAAAGCCATTGAAAACCCTATAAGGGTCACTGTGGGTTGGACACAACTCGACAGCCCCTAACAACAACAACAACAACATCCCCTGACATATCTATGTATTGATATATATGGAGAGGAGTCTCAAAGGATGCACACATGAACATTGAAAACAATAATAATTTAATGATTATGATTTAAACCATTGGTGCTCGGCTCTTACCTGTAACAAAGCTCCCATTAGTGATGCCAGAGCAGCCATTAAAATACACAGGGCTCCATATAGCACACCTAGATGGACAACATAAAAGGCAGTGTAAAAATGCAGGACCCGAAAGTTAGAATTCTCAGTTGAATAAGCCACTGCATGTGAGTCACAGTGAATAATATAACTGAGGAAAACAATGGCCACACACATCAAAGCCAGTAAAACAAGGAAAGAGGTATCCTCCTACAAGATCAGCAGGGTATAAAGAGGACCAAAAGAAACCCTTGCATTGTGTCCCAGGATTAGTTAAAACAGTGAGTTATGTAAGGAAGGAATCCCTGGAATTAACTATAAGGATTTTAAGATTTAGAACTATTGTGTTATTAATTTAATCCTCCATAAACATTTGCCTATAAAGGAAGGCTCAGGTCTCTGTTCAGCCTGCCAGAGCTCTGCTCTGGACAATAAGAGGGAGAAGGGAGTTATAATGATCAGAAATTGGAGTCTTCTGACTTTCAGTGTTCATTTCTCCTGGGAAGTGGCAATCCACACCAAGGGGTGGTTTAAGATATTTAGCCCTCTCATAACCTCCATCAGCATCCCCAAGTCTTTCCTGTTAAACTAGCAAATAAAGGTCACTTCCAGGTAAGTATCATATTCCCCCTTCTACCAAGTTGTTTTACCCAAACTCCTCTATAGAAATTCTCAAGCCAATATTGGTTGTCAGATTGTGGGATTTTGTTGTTGTTGTTTTGGTTTTCTTCTTTTGTCTTTCAGTATTTTCTAAATTTTCTCCAGGTACATGTATTACTTTTAAAATTGAGGAATACCACCTCCCCCCAAACCTTTTTTTAAAAAGTCCATTCAGCAAAATTGGACAGGTGCAGTGGCTCATGCCTGTCATCCCTGCAACTAGGGAGACTGAGGCAGGACGATTGTAGGTTTGAGGCCACAGGCAGCCTGTGTAAAATTGGTGAGACTTTGTCTCAAGATAAAAAGTAAAAACTAGGTTGGGGTACCGCCCAGTGGTGGAATACTTGCAAAGTATTTGTGAGGCCCCGGGTTTGACTCCCAAGTACTACAAAACAAAAACGAAAACCAAAAAAAAGTACATGAAATCAATATAATTTCCCATGTTCAAAATTAAAAATATAGAAAAAATTAACAGGAAATTTCTCATCATAAAATTAGTACATTCCCTGGATTGTTATTCATATTTATATTAGCAGTCACACTTTTGTTAACACATTGAATAAATGATCTTACTGCAGTCTATAAAAAAAAAATCTTATATTAATTTTTTTGTAAAGAACCTTTGTTGAATGATAATGGAAAAGAAACAGAAAAACATCATTTGCTTATATTCACCCAAACCATATTTTATACTGAAGAATAAAAATTTTTCAAAGAAAATAAAGAAATAAAAAAGCTTTTATTGCAATGATTTTTATATGCCCCTAAATCCTAATACAAATAGAACTTCCAACTTATTTAGCTTAATTCTTCTCCATATGTTAGGTCATGATTGGCCACCATCATGGTTTTTGGTACTCAAAATTATTGGAAAACACTCAAGTGCGCTGTCGTGTCTTTGTCTACAATGTCTATTGCTCAGGCCTCAACATAATGATTTCATAGAAGCCTTTAAAAAGAACGAGTCAGCTCTGGTGGCACACACCTATAATCCCAGCACTTGGAAGGCTGAGGCATGAGGATCTTGTGTTTAAGGCCAGCCCAGGCTATATAGTGAGAACCTGTCTCAAAATGATGATGATGATGATGATGATGATGGGCCAAGTGTGGTAGTGAGTGCCTATAATCCCAGGGACTCAGGAGATGGAGGTAAGATGATAGTGAGTTTGAGGCAAGAGGTAGCCTACATAACTTAGCAAGATCTTGACTCAAAATAAAAAATAAAAACTGAGGCCAAGAACAGTGGTGCACTCCTATAATTCCCATGACTTGGAAGATGGAGGAAGGAGGATAACAAGTTCAAGGCCAGAGGCAGCCTGTATAACTGAGTGAGATCCTATCTCAAAATAAAAAGTAAAAGATGGGCTGGGGGGTGCAGCTTAGCCCTGGGTTCAACCCCTAGTACTGTAATAAATAAATAAATAATATAAAATAAAATAAAAAATAAAAAATGGCTTGAGGGTTTAGTCCAGTGGTAAAGCACTTGCAAAGTATGTGCATGGCCCTGGGTTCAACCCCAAAGTACTACAAAAAAATAATAACAATAATAAAATAAAATAAAATGATGAAAGTCTTAGGTGTGTAGCCCAAGTTGACCTTGAACTAATGTTCCTCCCCTTTCCCCAGTTTCTTGAGTGCTGGAACTACAAGTGTGTGCCACCACATCAGGCTTAAATATTTGAAAAAGCACCCACATTTTGGTTGCAAATATGGTCTCTGCATTAAGTTATAGCCATATGTATATGAATACACATTCACCCTAGGAGGTACTAAGAGTTCTTCAAAGAAAAAGAATTTCTAGTGTCTCAAAAAAAAAATGCATTTCTCTGAGCTAAAATGGAATTGTGAAAAAGGAAACTTACTCATTCCTTGGGAAATCCATGACAGAGATCTCTCTGAGAGTGACCTGAAGTGAGGTTTGATGAGATCTTCCACAGTTACTGCTGCTAAGGCATTAATACTAGATGACACAGTGCTGTAAGAGGAAAGAAAAACCCTTTGCTTTATAATATTTTAACTTCAATAATACTCTTGGTGTGAATGAGAAAGAAGGAAGCAACTTGACACTTCTAAAATCCAGCCAGATTTCTATGCTATTTTTAATGATTACAGCATCCTTTTTCTGGAAGCTGTTATCACCCAAGAATGATGCAGGCAGCATCCATAGGCTTGATAGTAAAAGAAAAGAATTAATGTTGTTTTATTTTCAAGTTAATCCTCTGTGTCTATAAAAGAAATATACATATATTATTCAGTATTATTATGCAACAACTTTAAAACATTTTTCTTTGTGCGTAGAAGGGACTGTCATAAATCTTCAGTTAACATATTTCATAAATATCAATAATTTCCCAAATCTTCCCTATCATATGCTGTATATGTTATAATAAAAATTCCCTGAAGCAAAAACGGATAGAAAGTGCAATGAATAAGTTCAATGACAAAACACAAGGTTCTTTAGACCATGTATGGTATTTAACATTTAAATAGGAGATTTAATTCTAATTTTCAGTTGACCATGCTTTAGCCATGTGTGTGTTTTAAACTGATAATGTAAGCACTCATTTTTAATAATCAGTGAATCCTACCATCAAGTGATTATCATTGTGACCCTATAGGGTATGTAATGGGGTACTGGACAGTAGAGACTTAGTTAAAAGTAAAGCCTAATGACAAGAAGCTATCTCAAAGAGATAATAGTCAGACCAACAGAGGGGGTACATGAGGTAGTTTGCCTACTTTGGGCTTTTGGTGCCCATGTCCAGAATTCAGCTTTATTCCCCAAAGTTTTATTCCCCTCACCAAAAAAGAAAATTCCTTATAGAAAATGACATATTCACAGAATTGTAAGTTCATACCTTAATGTTCCACTGTAAGCAGAGGCCACAAAAAGTCCAGGAACTCCTGGATAGTCTTGAAAAATCTCCAGTACCAAATAAGGCATGAGCTGAAAAATTCCAAAACTTACATTGAAATACTATATGTTATTGAATAAAATTAATTAATATCTGCTATATCTTGTGTTCTTCCAAAAAATGAAGAGAAGTATTCCACATAACTGAAATTTCCAAATACCTAAAATTTAAATCTTTAATTGCTAATATTTTAAAAAATAGCATGATAAGTAAGTGTCCTTTGGATTCAGACAGATACAGCTTTGATTACTCAATTTTTCTGAGCTTCAGTTCACTTACCTCATAAAGGTACTGTGAAAGTTAAGTGACCTAATCTATGTAAAGTCTTCAGCATAGAATATGGAATATAATAAATGTTCAATGAACATTGCTGTTATTCTATAGAAAAATAAGCCACTTTAAGGAAATATTTTATATTTCTCTGTGCTTACATGATATCCTCTTTACCAAATTACACAAGGCTACTTCGTGCATGTCAAGTCATTGCCCAAGACTGAAAATATACTTTTAATTTCTTGAAACATAGTGAGAATGACCTCAGGAAATCCCTGAAATTTGCTTCTTTTCAGAAACCTCCTAAAACCAACTTGCTTTGTGATAGTTTAAAATAAATTAGAATTAATATTAAATTAAAATAAATATTAATAAGGATGGGCAGGTGTGTGACTTTAGGACTGATTTACTTGGTAATCTTTCTGCAAAATTAATTTTTTAATTGAGAGTCCTTTGTGGATAGTTTTACATAACAGAGTCCTTTTGTTTGCTTTGAACATTATTGGTTGCTTTTCCAGTTGTACAGAGTAGATGACATGCCCTATCTTATCAACTTCCTCAGCCTGTTTGATTTCATGTAGCAGCAGTATGTTGATGAGAAATAGAAGGATTTTCTCCACTGCTGAAAGGATCTGTGTTGAGCTGTTTAGCTTTCTCCTTTTTCCCTGAAATTTACTTATTCTTTATTATCAAAAAGAGAGATTTGAACTCCCTAAATTAAGATCAACACCAAATTTTCACAAGATATTTTTAAACTTTAGTTTTATATATGGTAATGGAGAAAAGGAAGAGAACTATCATTTTGCTTTCAAAGACAAAATCTGGTTATATATAAAATATATATGACATATAAATATACATGTATACCCACAAACAGGACATACAAGTAGAAGAGGAAACTTCAGTACGGAGGAAGGGGATGGGAGGAGAAGAGGACGGTAAAGGGGGAGGTGAACATGAGCAATGTACAATGATATACATATATGGAAATGACATGATGAAACTCATTAAGTTATATACTAAAACTTACTAGTAAAAATCATTTTAAAAGTTTAAACAGTATTTCACACACAAAGGTTTCCACCATTAACATTATAATGAGGTCCAAAATCTTGTACCCTATCATCAGCTTTCTCAAACATTTTCGGTATGATCATTTCTTACTCTGAATGGCTCCCTTGGGTATAGGGAGAACCAAGGAAGTGAAACTGATAGATAGAAAAATATAAAACTCTGCCAAGGCACTAGCTCTTCTTTCTGAGGGTGAGCACCAGAAAACTGTAGCACAAATGAATCTTTGCTCTTCTGAAGATACAGTTTTGATGTGATCTTCTGCTGACTGTGACTTATTAACACTATCACAATTGAATTAATTCTTCACCAACAACACAGTACTAGAAACGTCCAGTTTAGGGGAAACCTCAGCATCAGCTCTCTAAATCTAGCAAGCAGGACACCCCTGGACATATGACAAGGAATCTCAAAAGTAGGAAACTATAAGGATTTGGGGTGGGGTGGGACAAGGGAACAGAAGGTATTTTAGAAATATGTTTTTTTAAAAATCTCTGTTGTCTTTTCTCTCTTGAGAAGCTCACATCCATGTTTGGGACATATACCATGATTCTTTTCTTATGTATTTCTTTTTTATCTCTGAATGCCCATGCTTAAATCTAAAGTGTGTGCTAACTCTTATCCCTAATTAATAAACTCACTAACTTTGTTTTTTTCTGAAAGAAAAGAACCTGTTACCTTCATGACACAAACTACAGATGATAAAGACTGACAAAAATTAAAATATTCTTGATTAGAGAATATGCAGGCTGGGGTTTAGCTCAGTTGGTAGAGTGCTGCTCTGCACTCTCTGAAGACCCAGGTTTGATCCTCAGCACTGCAAAAATGAGAGAAGGAGGTGGCAGCCCATTCTCAAAACAATCAGCCATCAAAAACCTCATGACAGTCACTATGAGTCAGACTCGATTTCAGGGCACCTAACTAACAGTAACAACAATGGGAGAAGGACGTGGCAATCTACTCCCGAGAGCAATCCCAAAACAATCAGCCACTGAAAACCCTATGAGAGTCACTATGAGTTGGATACAACTCAATGGCACCTAACAACAACAACAGTAACAACAAGAGAGAATATAACAGAAGAGTGCTTTTATCTTCAGAGTATATGAAGCCCTGAAATTCTGAGAGAACAAGGAGAGAGGTTAAGATGGGGTTGAGACACATAAATCAAAGTTGTTCTCACTTCTTAATCCCACAAAGTTGTATTTTTCTGGGAGTGTAGGATACATTTGCACCAACATAAAATTTACCCTGTCTTCATTCTATGACACTTGAGGGTGTTCAGTCTACAAACAGGTCTTATAAAATAATTTTGGCAAGAACTCAGGCCTTTCAAGTCAGAAAGTCCTGGTTTTAAATTCTAGCTACACTTTTTGAAAGTTAGTGCATGGTATAGAGGTTCATGGGACTCCAGCGGCAGTCCGCTAGGATTGGAATCCTGGCTCTTGGTTTACTAGCTTGTGACTTACCTAACTCCTCTGAACTAGAGCTTCAAACCCTGGAAAACTGGGTTCAAGTTCAAGTGTGAGTACAATATGTTAAAATTTATAGGTATTGGGTATAGTTCAGGTTCACATTTAAATCCTACATGTAGATAGCAGGGCTTCTAATGGAACCTGAACCTGAATCCTGAACCCATTCCTGCTCAAGCATTTAAAATTTTTTTCTGAACCTGAACCTGAAACTGAACCCAGTGAAAAATTAAATTTGGATTCAGCTTTTAATGTCGTTTTTTTGTTTTGCTTTGTTTTGTACCTTTTGTTATTTTATTATTCGTAAAACTTTTTAAAAATTGAAAAATTTTATTCACCTATCTATACATATGATTAAAATTTTAAACCAAAACCAAAACCAAAACTGAATCCTCTGTATTTTAACATATTGACCCCACACCCAAACCTGAACCCAATTTTTCATGGGTTTGAAATCGTACTCTGAACCTTAGTTTCCTTATGTTTGAAAGGCAGGTAATCATACACCCTATCTCAGAGCATAGCTGTGAAAATTAAAAATTAAAATTTGTATAAATTATGTATGATAGTGTCTGGTCCATCTTAAGTATCTGATGAGCACCCAGGGTTATTCTTTTCATTATTATTATTAGCAATATGACCCTGGGCCAGTGAGAAAAATCTCTCTGAGATTTAGTTCATTATGGATAAAATTAGGGGCTGGGATTTAGCTCAGTTGGTAGAGCTGCAGTCTCTGAGGTCCCGAGTTCAATTCCCAGCACTGCAAAAATGGGAGAAGGATGTGGCAATCCACTCCCAAAGCAATCCCGAAACAGTCATTGAAAACCCTATGAGGGTCGCTATGAGACTGATACCGACTCAACGGCACCTAACAACAACAACAATGGATAAAATTAGGATTATAGGGTTGTAAGAATTAAGTGAGGCATGCAAGCTCTTAGCACAGAATTTAATCATGTCATTGGTATGGTACTCAATTCATTCTCACTTGTTAGATCTGTTTCTCTGTCATTTAAAAACTGGAAGATAAATTGTTTATAAATGAGTGATCTGACACAAAATGTTCTACAGTACCATGGTTTATGTATAATTTTTTAATTTGTTTACATTTCTACTTCCAGCCCTGAGTTATTTCTCTATGACACTTGGCTTGAAATTTTCTTCATGTATTTCAGCAACTTAATTTTAGTTTTCTTCATGTATTTCAGTAACTTAATTTAGATACAGCATTCTTCATTCTTGCTCTATTTGCCAAAACACATTTTACCAAATAATTTATAAAAGTGAATGATAATTAAATTTTACCAATTTGCTGTGCCTCTATAAAAACATGAACTCTTCTTCCACCCAACAAGTATGCTTCTTTAATATCATTAATGCACAAGTAAGAAAGCCATGATACCAAACCTGATCTGCAGCAGACACTTTCTTGGCTGTCCAAGGATCACAGTCATGGTACCTGGAATACAGGGCAAGCCCACAAAACACCGAGCAGGTAAGGATCACCCAGAGTCCCACGAGATTGATGTAGAGAGATCTAAAGAAAAGAAAACAAACCAGCTAATGATAATTATAATTTATATCCCAAAGAGTAATGAAACTGTTTCATGAACAGGAGATATCTTCATGATTCTATTCAATAAATACACATCTTTTGGCTATCAAAAATACTGTTTTTTATTCTAGCCTAATCCCCTGTTTATGATGTCAATCAACAATGTATCTAGAAATATTTGTAATAGATGGTGTTTTTCCACTGAATGAGTCGGTCCTCCTATTTGGAATTCATGGAGGCATTGTTGCTTTATAATGGTATGCAATTATACTATTTTGGGTCTTCTTGTCATGAATAAGCATCTTAATAGGCAACACAGCAGTAATCATTACTCATTATCCCTTAAAAAGTAATACAATTACAAACTACAAAACACAGTTAGAACCTACATAGCAGCTCACCAAACTTGTTACAATGTAGTTTGTAAAACTACTCATTAAGTATGAAAGGCAAATCTGAATTCATTGGACAGATTTCTTCTCAAACCATGCTCAGCATTATAACATTTATATCTAGTAGGATATAAATGGCTACATAAAGCACTGGACTCAGCCCTGAGCATAGATCCTGCCTCTACCAGATGTGACCCTGGGCAAGTAATCTTCAGTTTCTTCATTTATACCTACAGATAACAATGCCTATATCACAGAGTTATACAACTAATGAAATAGTATACAATGTATAACCCAGTGCTTAGCATATAATAAACACTTGTTAAATGATAGTTACTGATTTTATTAGTGCTAATGTTATTGAATGTTTGTCTTAATAATCAGTTAAGTAATAAACATTTCTCTCACTAAGGTGGCTATGTATCTTTCCCTATGGTGTTGGAGAGGACAATGTGATGAATACCACAGCCTAAAGAGAGGTACCATTCCCAAAATCATGTCACATTTCCTGAGGGCAGCCTGCTTCCAATAGCTAGTGGATTCGGAGATTTAAAGGTCTTGACACCTAACAGCATGGCAGCACATGCCTGTAATTCCTATAATCCCATGGTCTGTAATCCCAGCATTCAGGAGGCAGAAGTATGAAGATTATAAATTCAAGGCCAGCCTGGGCTACAAAGTGAGATCCTAGCTTAAAGAACAAAAAATAAAATAAAATAAAAATTCCTTGAGACCAGTCTGAAGTCACCCAGCTGTGGCCTCTGTTGACCCTGCATTATAGTCCATCAACTCCCTCTGATGAATCCTGCTTTCTTCTCTTCCTGTCTACAGGTGATGATTCCCTATTAACTCTTGCATACCAACTTTCATCTCAGAGTCTGCTGCTAGAAGAACCCATCCTGTGACAAAGGCCAAACAACAGTTTGACTAACTTTACCACTATGATTCTTTGCTGTCTAAAAATAGTGTAAGTAACTGTATCTCATTTCCAAACCATCAGAAAATGATGCTGAGATACTCTTATGCTCACATGCCTCCTTCACTTATATCTAAATTTGATACTGTTAGAACCAAACTGTTTTATTTGATTTCAGTATTTGAATGGATCACTTATCCACATCTGATGTTGTCCTTTGTTAACCAGTGGTGGTAGGTCTTGGCTTTCTGGCAGGGATTCATTTTCCAGGTAGCACCACTATTAGAAAGCAGGTGAAAATGGTTCACCTAGGTTCAGGTAGTCTGCTTGATCAGATTATTGGGCCATTCTGAGGGGAACTGATTTAGTTACAAAACTGGGACATTTGCATTTATGATCTCAAAGAAACAGAAGAGTTTGTATACAACTACTTTGGGAGAGGTTTCAGCTCTAGTATAAACTTAAAAGTCCAAGAGACAAATATATAAATTACATTCCTTCAAAACAGCTTAAAATACCAGAACTCCTAGCTTCATTTTGAAGAGATTCTATATCCAGTTATTATATCCATATTCATATTGACCTTTCAGTGTGGATTTTTCAAAAGTCTTAGGTAATTTCTAAACCAATTTACTCTCAATCTATTGAGTTTTGGCAATGTATTCATGTGTTTCTTTGAACAGAAATAGAACCGACAATCTCTCCTACCCCAGTCATGCTTGATACACCTATTGTGGGTTTTAAGTTTCAAAATGCATGTGAGCTAGTCAGCCTTATTTATCAGCACAAAGAGTGATGGTCTCTGAGCTAATCTCAGGCCTCCAGAGAAAGAAACAGCTGTTGTCCCTATAGTGTTCACTCAAGCCAAGACAGTCTTGAGAGTCCCTGACCATGTTGTCCCTACCTGCTCTGCACTTTTACCCAATCACACCATCTTCACCTGCCTCCATTATGACCATTCTTCATATTTACTCAGCCAAGTCAACAGGAGTCTCTTACCCATCCTCTACCTTCACATCACATCCACTGAGGTGGAAAAGAAATTAATATTTGCTAGACCATTACTATGTGTGCCAAACACAGTATTTTAAAAAACTTTCCATGAGATATGCAGTAGTTATTATACTCATTTTATAAGTTTAGAAACTGATTTGTCCAGGATCACTCAAGTAGAAAGTATTAGAGCAGAGTTAAAAACCTATTACTGAGGCTGAAAATAAAATGCATTTCCTCTACTGATACATTGCATCATCTCTCCAGTATTATTTCACTTTTCACAGACTTGAATATTTTTTTCTAATTTTATAGTACATTCCCACATGACAGAAGCCATATAAAGTTGTTCTACTTAGCCGGGTGTGGTGGTGCACGCCTTTAATCCCAGTGACGTGGGAGGCGGAGGCAGGAGGATTACAAGTTCAAGGCCAGAGGTAGCCTGTGTAACTTAGTGAGACCCCACCTCAAAAATACAAAGTAAAAAAATGGGCTGAGGGTACAGTTCAGTGACTAAGTGCTTGTAAAAAGCATGTGTGAGACCCCAGGTTCAACTCCCCATTACCACACCAAAAAAAAAGTTGTTCGACTTAATATAAGTTATTTTCAAATATCTGGTTTAAAACATGGAACTTTGTTCTGCTTGGTTCTTTGAGGGAGGAGGTCAGTTCTGGGAATTTAATTCAGGGCCTCATACATGCTAGGCAAACACTCTACCACTGGGCTACACCCTCAGCATTGTTTGGTCCTTTTGTAACCAAGTATTAGATTTATCTCTTGGAATTCCATGATATAAAAGACTTAAACTTGCTTATGGAAAAGTTCCCATAAAAACAGTTGATGGTTATTAATGATTCATATACCATAGTTTGACTTACAGTTTTGCCTGGAATCTGCTTTTACAGGAAACATATCTCTGCACTTGGGATTGGTTGCAACTGTATATGCCAGTCCATGTGAAGGTCCCTCCTATAATAATTGTCCAGAATGTATGTCTTTGCAAAGGGTTAGGATTAAAACTAAATGAAAAGAAACAGAAAATAAATTGGAATAGTTGACAAAAGACTAAAGAAAATCTTGCTAGAATACTTTGGATGCAAGCAATATATACTTATAGACATATATATTGTTGTTAGGTGCTGTCAAGTTGGGTCGGACTCATAGTGACCCTATGTACAACAGACCAAAATATTCTCCAACACTGTGCCTTGTCTGGCACTACTGTCAGGGTTTCTTTGTTATTCATAGGGTTTTCAATGGCATATTGTTTCAGGAGTGGATTGTCAGGTCCTTCTCCTTAGCCTACAGCACCTGGTATTCTTGGGTGATCTCCCATCCAGGGACTAACCAGGCTGACCCTGCTTAGCTTCTGAGATCAGCTAGCGTGCTATGACTGCAGATATAGACATAGATAAGGATATACAAATTAATATAAAATATGTGATTATTTCTAACTTAAAGAAAAATTGTTATTTTAGAGATTTGTAAATTCTAGATTAGACTGGAGGAAGATTAATGTTCTAATCATACCAAGCATTTAGATAAATTATTCTCCCACAGTCTTAGGAAACTGTTTTTTAAAGAAGTCAACCATGCTATAATCAGAGGAGAGAAAGAGAGGATGAGAAAGAGAAACAGAGAGACAGAGAGACAGAAAGAGAGATGTTTCTAAATACACCATACAAATAGATTTGGTACTAAAGTGGACACAAAATTAACATATTTTGTGTATACAACTCCTCTCCTAGTACATGTATAGTCATAGTTCTGATTCACATTCAAGCTCAACAAGTGAGTCAACTAATGCAGTTTAAAGGTTTTTTGCTTGCTAAAATGTCATTATAATCGTGCTTTCTTAAAATTCTGTGTGCATAAGCTAAGTGCTAATAGCTTAAAGCCATTTTATAACATGTACATAAGTATAAAATATTGTTTCAAAGAAAGCTGTTTCCATATTTGAAATATCTCTTAATTATTTTTAATATATCCCCTTGGAAGGGAGGATTCTGTTCATCCCTGACATATAATACGAACTTGAAGACTCTCTGCAAAATTAGCTTTCACAGATATTTCCTGAAAAATTATGAAATTCTGCAAATCTCTTCCAAAGCTTATATTTGAGATAAGTTGAATAAAGCATTCTCATCTTATGTACATTTGATCATTTCTATGGAAATGTGAGAGCTTCTATCTCATAGTCTACTATTTAATATCAAAATCTAAGAGTTTCAGAAATGTTAACCCTTTCTCCCGTAGAGAAAATAGCTACTGTATTACCTAACAGAAATCAAGAACCAAAAGGATTCAATGAGCTTTCTGAGAGAAATAAAATAGGATTTCCCACACTCAGTTCAATGGTTTTGGTCTTTTTCTTCATTTAATTCAATGATGTCAGATATTTTGTCCACCATATTCCAAAGATATTTCATAATAAGAAAGGATACCCCTGTAAAGTCTGAAACACGCTAGGACTTTTCATTCCTACTCAATGGTTGGCAATCTTCATAGTTAAGGTCATAAAATAAATAATTTTACTTTTAAAGAGCTCTTAATTGATGTATTAAACTATCACTTCAATGCAAGAATGTATACCCTTAGCACAGAGTGACAGTTATCCAGCAGGAAAATGAGTGGTGTCATATTCTCTCCCCTCAGCCTGGCCTTCTAGGAAGAAATTTGGGAATAATTAAGATCTCCCAGTAGCCTTTCATTGTTTCTGATTCCTAGTATCCACTCACCATCTCCTGGTAAAAGCAACTCACTTTTGCTCTGAGGACACTATAATTTCTCCATTAACTTGTCAAAATAGATATCAGTAAAAATATCTTCCTTGGCTCTAGCTCAAGGTAAACCAACTGGGGACATTCTTTCTCAAATCTGAGTCTTGAAGTAAAAGGAGAAAAAATATTGAAAACAGTTAAAGTTGATTCACTAAAATTCAGTCCTATAAATGAATACATTAACATTGTCCTGTTTCTGAAAAAGATTTCTCAAACTTTGATGCTTATTTCCAGAGAACTGGAAAAGAGCCATCAAAGAAAAAGTAGTTTTTCTTTCTTTTGGACAGTGATTTCAGATTGCCTATCTCAATGTAGGCCTGCTTAAAGAGAAAACAAAGCTGATCTAGTCAAAAGGAACCTCTTATCACATTGAACATGAGCACAAAGTAGACATTATTGAACCAAAAGGGAATGTGTTTTTAAAACTCTTTTAAATGGCATGATATATTTTGGATGAAATGTCTAGCTTTTCCATGATTCTTGTTTTAGAAAAATTCAATAGCTATTGAAAACATATTATATCCTGTGTTATATTGTTATGCAAAGCATCAGCCATAACTTTTCTAGCTGATTTTTCGGGAAATAATATACAGGAATACATATATAATATAATAATATATAACAATAGTATGTCTAAAGCCATACCACTTTGGTGTCTGATCCCACCAGATCTCAGAAGCTAAGTAAGGTTGGGCCTGGTTAGTCTTTGAATGAGAGATCGCCTGGGAATACTGGATTCTGTAGGATTGGAAGCAGGATCCAGCAGCCCACTCCCAAAGCAATTAGCCTTTGAAAACTCCCTGACTAGCAAAGAAGCACTGATGATAATGGCAGCCATGGCACAGTGTCAGGTAGTGTTTCATTCTGCTGTACCTAGGGTCACTAAGAGACAAACTTGACTCAAGGACACCTAACAACAACAATAATAATATACTATATATATTATACCTTATGTTATACTATACACACACACACACACACACACACATATATATAATATATAATATACTATATTATATACTATGCTACAGTATGGGCTGGGGTTTAGCTCAGTTGGTAAAGTGCTGCGCTGCGGTCTCTGAGGTACCAAGTTTAATTCCCAGCATGGCAAAAATGGGAGAAGGACCTGGCAATCCACTCCCAAGGCAATCCTGAAACAGTCTGCCATTGAAAACCCTATGAGGGTCGCTATGAGTCGGATACCGACTCGACAGCACCTAACAACAACAACAACAACATGCTATAATATATAATTACTATATACTATATAGCATACTATATATGGCCAGGGTAATATCAAAAGAGAAATGCTCAAAGTTGTGTGTGTGAAACAAAGAATTGTCAAAATGGAATCACTATCTTTGAGTGTGTGTCTTTTAAGATACTTCCTTTTCTTAACTTTCCACCAGCTCATCATTATCACCCTATCCCACTTTCAATCTATTCCAGACTTTAGTATTTGGAAGAAAATACATTTTTTGCTCAAAGTCCTTCCCAGGAGGAAGAACCATCCTAGTACCATGTAGCTAAGAACCATATGACTGCTTTAACCCCTTAAAAACTGGTGGATACTCTTTACCCATTTACCCTCCAGCTTCAGTCTGCTATACCATATCCTCAGGGGCTGGTTAGTATGTTTTCTAATATAAACCCATTGTCTCAACAAAGTAATCATTTTTACAGGGAAACAAATGCTGTGTTCTTTTAACCAAGAGGTAAACATCAACTTACTTCCAGAAGTTTAATCTTCCGCCATTATAGGCATCATTTAAAATTGTGTTGATGCCACCTTGAAGCACCACAACCTGTATAATTACAGATGCAAATCCAGCCACCATGATGCCAACTTGAAAAACATCAGTCCAGACAACTGCTTTAAGACCACCCTTTGAAGGAAAAGTATATTGGTATTAATGCTCTGTAAGACATGATTAAGTATCTACACGCTGATACATTGGGCTGGATGAAAATGATGTAAATATGGATCTTGGCCAAGAACTTCACTCAAGGGAGATGGTCAGGTTAGGAGAATCTTTACAAAGAAGGAGATAGTTAAACCAAACATTCAAGCACAAGCAGAGGAA
Source organism: Pedetes capensis (assembly GCA_007922755.1). Taxonomy (NCBI): domain Eukaryota; kingdom Metazoa; phylum Chordata; class Mammalia; order Rodentia; family Pedetidae; genus Pedetes; species Pedetes capensis. Next base: position 43,459 of record VMDO01001960.1, read on the forward strand.
AACATGGAAGGTCCTCAAAGCTAAGAAAACAGCCTAAGCAAAAGCAGTAAGGGGTCAAACTTCATACCCTGTGGAGTGGTATGGGAAGATTATCAGGAAGAAAATTCAGAGTCAAATTGTGAAAGTTGATATTGTGGATTTTATTATATAGGCAAGGCTGATATTCAGTCACTCTGTACCCAGATAATCATATCAGTTACTGAAATACTAAAAAAAAAAAAAAAAATTCTTGTTGTAGCTCTGCCATAAAAGTTCCAAGTTTCCTACGCCAACTCTTATGATCTGGGATTAATCAGCCTCTGCCTGAGGACCAGCAACTAAAGGATTAATTACTAGAGTATCAATGATTCCATAATATTTGTATCACTGCAAAGGATTAGCATCCATGGTAATATCAGTGTCATGCCATTAATGATCCTTATATTTTTTCACCCCATCTATAGACAAAGGCCTATAGTTGCACCACTGTGGCATCCGATACCATCAGGTCTCGGAAGCTAAGCAGGGTTGAGCCTGATTAGTACTTGGATGGGAGACTGCCTGGGAACACCAGGTGCTGCAGGGATGCTGTAGGCTTGGGAGAAGGACCGGGCAACCCACTCCACAAAAACCAATCAGCTATTGAAAACCCTATGAATAGCAGAGAAGCACCGACAATATTGTTTTGCCTGTTGTACCTAGGGTCACTATGATTTGGACACCAACTCCACGGCACCTAATAACAACAACAACAACCTCTAGACAATGGGTTGTTATCTCAGGCTTCTATGCTAAGGAATTATATGAGTACAGCTATGATTTGGCAATGGTAAGGATGAATCAGGAGATGAAAACAGGGACCAACCCAATGGTTCAGATGACAGGAAGAAATGTTAGTTATGACCCATTTTCTACTAAGGATCAAATTTTAACCCAGACCAAATATTCCTTACAAAAATATCCTGTGAGAAGTCAGGAATAAGAGAGCAGGTATTAACAAACTTTGGCATCATATCACCACAGGAAATTTCAATTTTCCAAAGCAAGTAGGTTGAGTGTAAAGGGAAATAATGTTCTTGACATACCAGCGTGCAGTAGAACATGCAGACCACTCCTGTTGCCACGACTGCACCCCACAGGTCAAATCCTGTGACTGTAGAGAACAGAATGCATGTATGATTGTGAAATATGCATGACAAAAGCACTTACTAAAAATGATCAGGGAGAGACACTGTCTCATTTATTGAGTCCCTACCACTATATTCACTTGCTTAAACTAGGACCAACTCTCATAAATGTCACAAAAATGAATGGGATCTGAAATTGTATTTGATGAATTAAATGAGCATGGTGGTGATTTCTACCCTCAGACACAGATCCAACATTTGTTAAATTAAATATATGTAAAAGCCTTTATGGGCTGGGATTTAGCTCAGTTGGTAGAGTGCTGCGCTGCAGTCTCTGAGGTCCCGAGTTCAATTCCCAGCACCGCAAAAATGGGAGGAGGACCTGGCAATCCACTCCCAAGGCAATCCTCAAACAGCAAACAGCCATTGAAAACCCTATGAGGGTCGCTATGAGTCGGGTACTGACTCAACGGCACCTAACAACAACAACAACAAAAGCCTTTACATTATAACTAAGCTAAGAAACTAATTGATATTGTGAGATATTTGTTCAGACTGGATGGAGTCAAAAGTACTTGCCATCCCTTCCTATTAGATACCATTCAAATAAACATACTATTTTACAATTCTTAAAAGATGCATTACTAGGATGGGACTTAGATGGAGAAAAGTTTTTATAATTTGCTACCATTTATCTAAAAAGTAGAAGGGTATACTATATTTTTAAATGGGAGGATAAATCAAAAATAAACAGGAAAATAGTTACTTATAGGAGAGGAAGGAAATAATATAGAGGAGATAATGATATAAATTGTTATTGTTAGGTGCCATTGAGTCAGTATCCAACTCATAGCGACCCTATGTACAACAGGTGAAAGACAGTTGTCAGTGCTTCTCTGCTATTCATAGGGTTTTCAATGGTTGATTGTTTTCTGGAAGTGGGCTGCTGCGTCCTTCTCCCAACCCTACAGCACCTGGTGTTCCCACGTAGTCTCCCATTCAAGTACTAATCAGGCCCTACTCTGCTTAGCTTCCAAGATCTGAGGTGATCAGATGCCACAGGGCTATGGTGGCAGGCCAATGGTTTAAGTTAGACTTCTCTAAACATATTTTGATTCATAGATTTGACTTTGGAATCAAGTACATGTTCTATAGAATCATAAAAAAAAATTAAAATGAAACTCCTTAAAAACCAAAGTGTAAGGAAATAAATTAAACCTGTTTATCAAGTTTGTAACATAACTATCAAGAAACAAAGTATGTCACAAAACTGTAAAACACAGTAATTTAATACATATCCCTAATGGATATACTCTAAAGAAAAAATAACTACAAGGAAATAATTTCACTATTTTTGGCCATCATATTATTAGTTATAACATTGGAATTGCTGTTCTAAAACTACTACCTCAATGGTTCTCAACTTCAATTGCACATTAAAATCACCAGAAGAAAGTTTTAAATCCTGATGATGGGGCCACTCAATAGGCCAAGTAACTCAGAACTACAGGAATGAAGACCCAAATATTAGTATGTTTCAAAGCTCCACAAGTGAGTCCAATGCACAGCCAAGATCAAGAAATCAAGAGAAAAGTTAAGGAGGCTATTGATAGACTAAAGTGGGATAGTGTGAACATCAATAATAATAATAATAATCACAATTATATGGAATAATATCAAATATTTAAATCACAAATTTATAATGATATTTAAAAAATAAGTTATCATCCAGGTGCCATGGCACATGCTTATAATCCTAGCTACTTGGAAGGCTGAGGTAGGAGGATCACAGGTTTTAGGCCAGAGGCAACCCATGCAACTTAGAGAGACCTTGTCTCAAAACAAAACAAAAATAATCAATTAATTAATTAATCTAAGTTCTCTGTCTCATTCCTTGCTCCTCCCTGTTCCTCTTCTCCCTCCTTTCTTCTCCCATCATCTCTTCCTTTTGCTAGATCCCTCCCTTCTCCTTTCCACTCCCTAAATTGTCCCTTCTCTGCTAAGTTGACTTTAGCTTTTTATTATGTTCCAATTTCTATATAGGATTTTTCCCTCCTTTTAATTTTGATTCAGCTCCCACATATGAGCGAGAACATGTGGTATTTCTTTCAAAGACTAATTCTTTAATTATGAAATGCAGTGATACTTATATGGTTGAAATGTCAGACAAAGAATACAAAATTCTACATGTAAAAATGATCAATGATTTCAAAGAGGACACAAAAAAGCAGATGAATGAAGTAATGAAATCAACACAGAATATAAGTAGAAAGTTACCAATGGAAAAGACAAGGTTAGTGAAATGAATGAGAAATTCAGCAAGATAATTGAGATTTTGGGGGGAAAAATCAGAAATGTTGGAAATGAAGAAGTCAATAAGTCAAACAAAATTACAGAGGAAAGTATCACCAATAGACTAGATCATGTACAAGATAGAAAGTCTAGGATGGAAGACAAGGTTGAAAAATACTACACTCAGATAGTGACAAAATAATAATACAAAATAATAATAATAATAATAATAATAATAATAATAATAACAACAACAACAACAACAGCAGCAGCAACAGAACATGACCACATTTTCCAAAAACTCTGGGACACAATCCAGAGATAAAAATCTAAGAATCCAGGGGTAGGAGAGGGAACTAAGATTAAAATAAATACATAGATAGATAGATAGAAAATCTATTCAATGACATTATCAAAGATAATTTCCCAAATCTGGAGGGAAAAATGGACACCAATTACAAGAGACATTTAGAATACCAAATAGACATGACCAGAGGTACCTCCCCACAACACATTATAGTTAAAATGCCAAGACTACAGAACAAACAAACAATATTAAAAGCAGCAAGAGAAAAACATCAACTTACTTACAAAGGCAAATCCATCTGAATAATAACAAATCTCTTAGCATAAACCCTAAAATCCAGGAAAGCATGGAATAATATATTTCAATTCCTGAAAGTAAATAATTGCCACCTAAGATTATAATATCCAGCAAATATCTTTTAAAAATGATGGAGAAATAAATACCTTTCAAGACAAGCACAAACTAAGCAATTCATGACCATAAAGCCAACATTGCAGAAGATACTTAAAGGAATCCTATGCACACAGGAGGAAAAAAAACAGTCTTCACCACAAGAGTACAGGAAAGAATAAACTTCATGAGAGGAACAGATAAACTAAAAAGAACTAGGAAACACTCAGTTATGTTTAACTAAAAGTAAAACTTCAGCAAACACCAAAAATGGATAAAAGAGAGACCAGAATGAGTAATATGCAAACAAACCCAGAAAACACCCAACACAATTACAAGAATCAGTAAACCCTTCTCAATAACAATCCTAAATACAAATTATCTTAACTCTCCAATGAAAAGACATAGACTAGTAGACTGGATTAAAAAACAAGATCCAACAGTTTGTTGTCTGTAAGAAATACATCTCACTGGCAAGAACACCTACAAACTGAAAGGGAGAAGATGAAAACTGACATACAAAGCAAGTGGAAGCCCCCACCCCAAAATGAGCAGCTATCTTTATATCAAAGTAGACTTTAAATTAAAATTAGAAGAGATAAAGAAGGTCATTGCATATTAATAAAGGGAACAATCAATCAAGATATAACAATTGTAAATATTTATGCACTGACCATTGGTGCACCAATTTCATAAAACAAATGCTACTGTACAAAAAGGGACAGATAGGTTCAGATGCAATAATAGTGGATGACTTCAGTATCCACTTCAATCAACAGACAGACCATCCAGACAAAAAAAATCAAAAAAGAAATTTCAGAGTTAAACAGAACAGATAAAATGTACTTTATAGATATCTACAGAATATTCTAAACCTGGTGGCCCATGCCTATAATCCCAGCAGGCCCATGCCTGTAATCCCTGTAATCCTCTGGGAGGCAGAGGCAGGAGGATTGCAAATTCAAGACCAGAGGCAGTCTGCATAACTTAGAGAAACCTTGTCTCAAAAGGTAAAAAAAAATGGGCAGGGGGTGCAGTTCAGTGGTCCACACTTGCAAAGCATGCAAGCACGAGGCCCTGGGTTGAACCCCCAGTACCACACACACACACACACACACACACACACACACACACACACACTAGACATCTACAGAATATTCCATCCAAAAGCTACAAAAGCTACACATTCTTCTCAGAAGTCTATGGAATTTTCTCTAAAATGGATTACAGCAAGAGAAATTATAGAAACTATACACATACATGGCTGTTGAACAATACACTCTTAAGCAATCAATATGTCCTCGAAGAAATCAGGGAGGAAATAAAGAATTCCCTATATTCAAATGAAAATGAAAACAGAATATACCATACTCTTTAGGATACAATAAAGGCAGTTCTAAGAAGGAAGTATGTAGCTATGAATGCCTACATCAAAAAAATCAGAGAAGACTCAAATAACTTAATGACAGACCTCAAGGTTTTAGAAAAACAATAACAAGCAAATCCCCAAGTCAGCAGATGGTTGTTGTTGTTGTTGTTGTTAGGTGCCATAGCAGGAATTAATGAAATGGGGACTAAAAAAATAATAAAAGAATTGATAAAACAAAGAACTGGTTCTTTGAAAAGATAAACAAGATAGATAAACCCTTAACCAAACTAAATGACAGAGGGAAGGAGGGAAAGAGAAAGAGAGAGAGAGAGAGAGAAAGGACTCAAATTAATAAAATTAGAGATGAAAAAGGGGACATTATAATATATACCAATGAAGTACAGAGAATAATTAAGGAATATATTGAAAAATTATATTCCAAAAAACTGGAAAACTTAGATGAAATGGATAAGTTCCTGGGCACATATGGCCTACTAAAACCAAATTAAGAAGATATAAACAACTTAAATACCTGCAGTCATACCTCTGTGGTGTCTGATCCCATCAAATCTTGGAAGGTAAGCAGAGTCAGGCCTGTTTAGTACTTGGATGAGAGACCACCTGGGGACACTAGGTGTTATAGCCTTGGGAGAAGGATCCGGCAACTCACTCCCCCCCACACACAAAAAAATCAGCCATTGAAAACTCTATGAATAGCAGAGAAACCCTATGAACAGCAGAGAAACAGTAACCATACTATCTTGCCTGTTGGATGTAGAGTTACTATGAGTCAGACACCAACTTGACGGCACCTAACAACAACAACAACAAACAGCTTAGACCTATAACAAGCAATGAGATTGAGGTAGTAATAAAGTTTCTCAACAAGAAAAGCCCAGGACCTGGTAGATTCTACTGCCAAATTCTACAGTCTTTAACTAAGAATTAACACCAATGCTCTTCAAACAATTCCATAAAATAGAAAATGAAGGAACACTACCAAACTCATTCTATGAAGCCAGAATTACCCTGATATGAGACAATAAAAAAAGGAAAACTACAGATCAATTTCCCTGATGAACATAGCTGCAAAAATCCTTAATAAAATCCTTGCAAATTGACTTCAACAGTACATTAAAAAGATCATACACTATCAAGCTGGTTTCATTCCAGAGATTCAAGGGTAGTTCAACATATTCATGACAATAAATGTAATACAGTACATAAATAGACACCAAGATAGAAATCACATGACCATCTCAATAGATGCAGAAAAGGCCTTTGAAAAAATTCAACATCCTTTCATGATAAAAACCCTGAAGAAACTGGGAATTAAAGGAACATACCTCAATATAATAAAGGCAATATAAGAAAACCCTATAGCCAACATCATATTAAATGGGGAAAACTGAAAGCATTTCCTCTAAAATTGGGAATGAGACAAAGGTGACTCACATGGGAATGTTATATATATATACACATATACATACATACATATATATACATACATATATATACATATATATACATATATATACATATATTCAGTATAAAAATATATATGTCATGAAAATAGAAGAGGCCCTATGTAGGGGGAGAAAAGGAACTTAAGAGGAAGTAGAGGAGGTAATAAGAAAGAATAATGGGAAAAGGAAGAGAAATATCACATGCTTTGCCCTGAAGGAAAAATCTGGAGACACATATATTGTAGAGATATATGTAGAGATAGATATACACAAGACATGTAAGTTGAAGAAGGACCATTAGTGGAGAGGATTGAGACTGGGGGGGAGAGGTTGGTCATGGCAGGGTAATAGATAGGTTAACATGAGCAATGTACAATTATATGTATGTATGAAAATGTCATAATGAAACTCTAAGTTGTACACTCAAAAATTACTAATAATATATATATATATATATATATATATATATATATATATATATATATATATCTGACCCCCAGCTGGTATGATGGCACACGCCCACAAAACCAGCACTTGAGGGTAGTGGAGGACAAAAAAATGGATTCTTAAGATTTATAAAATAGTAATAAATATATGTATTAAGAAAATGGCATTGAAATTCAGGGGCAGGAAGCCAGAGAAGATGGCAGACAGATAGCACACACCTTCTGTCCCGGAGTAGAGGGAAGCCTTGATTAAGGGTTTGGAGCTAACATTGACTAGATAGAAACAGCGATAGTTTAGATTTGGAGACAGTGGAGGGAACTGGACAAACATTGAAAGCGCAGATCTAGCTCCAGAGGACCTACACAGAGGACAGCAGCTGGATCGCCATTTCTCAGACAGTGGATAGAGTCCCGGAGACTCAGAGGGGACCACGCGCACATATCCACGGGGGATTGGACCCAACACAGAGTGCAACCTTGGCGTCACATCCTCACCCTGCCCATGGGACACAGACTATAAGCTCTGAGAGAGTAAGTTTGAGGTGGAACACGGAGTTGATATGTGAGGGTGCGGGGAGTGATCACAGTTGGGCCTGGGAACCAAGCACCAGCGGTACAAGATCAGAGCTGTGCTGGCTCCCTCCCTCCTGCTGTGGTGAGACAGTTCTGCGGATGTGATTTTCACAGACAAATGGCCACACATACACCTGGATCCCAGACATACCAGAGGCGATTCTATGTCATCCACTGCACTGCAGAGTAGGATGGGGTCTGGGGAGGCGACTGAGTCCCATGCAGGCAGAGCATGGCCAATTCCACAAATAGCACACAGTGGTGCAATTAGTCCCAGAGCAGTTTTGAGCGCGATTGCTGAGCATGGCCAGACCTGCTGCAGATTCCCCCCGGGGCAGTTGGATATCATCCCACCAGCTGCAGGGGGGGCAGTGATGAGACAACAGTGAGATCTGGATCTCCTGAGTGGACTCCCAAGTAGACAGAAAGCACTGCAATAAAGATCCACGATAGCAGCCATATTCCCTCCATGCTGTAGGCTTTGGGGTGGAGAGCTCCAATTTGGGGAATTGGTGCCTGAACTATGTGGGACAGGGAGAACTCCAGGGAGGTTGCCACAGGTTCCACTGCCTCTCTAACAATACAACAGACACAGAATATTTTGCGGGACAGACTCTATAGGCACTCAGTGTCCCGCTTAAACCCGAGGCATTGCAGGGCTACCTGCCATATCCACTTGAAAGAGGGAACCTTTGTGGAAACCCTGCCCCCTAATGCAGCCTGCTTCTGCGGATTGTGTGAAAACACTACCACCTGTGTTCTGCAGTGTTCACTTCATTCTTACTGTCTCCACAGTTCAGATTCCACTTGTGAAAACATATAAGTGTTTGTGTGTGTGTGTGCTAGAGTGTGTATGTGCATTTTTTTCTTCTTCCGTTCTTTCTTCCTTTATTCTCTTCCTTTTTTCTATTCTCCTTCTCTTTTTCTTATGCTATTTATGTGTTTTTGTTTTGGTTAATTATTTTATCCTTAAATTTTAACCTTAATTTTAATTTTGACTATAATTTCCATTAGTCTCTGTTCTCTACCTCCTCTTTCCCCCTCTTCTGGCACCAGGTCTTCCCCCTTGTCACCCCCCAGAAGAGAAACAGAATTTATTGCCTCCCTAGCCCCAAGCCCCTTTGGAGTAGGGTTGGTGAACTAGAGTAAGAGCCCCACAGACTAAACAACTGAGGAACTATGCAGCTTAGAAGCGCAAATAAAGCACTAGAGATTCAGCACCACACAATCTCAAAGGAATAACAGAGGGAGAAATTCTGCATACTCAGGAGAGACGAATCCTATTTCCCGGACCATATTATGGGCTAACAAAGTAAGTCTACAAGAAACACAAAGTGGCAGGATGGATCTGAAGGCCCCACAGACCAAAGCCCCCCAACAAATTCCTCCAATGAATCTCAACTCTTAGAGATCTCTGAATTGGAATTCAGAGTTATGGTTATAAATATGCTAAGAGAAATCAAAACGAATACCTCCAGCACCCTTGAAATCCTTGAAAAAAAGGCATCTCACCTGGAGTCTGTTCTATCTTCCAAGAGAGAAATGATAAGGAAAAATCAAGCAATGATCATTGAAATGCAAATGAAAATAAATGAATTGAATTCGGCTAAAGAATCCTTTTCATCGAGACTGGATGAATCTGAACTGAGGATTTCCGATTCAGAGGATGCCATACACGAACTTAAATACATACAGTCAGAAATGGAATCAACGATAAAGGAATTTAAAAAAATACTTCCAGGATAACTCAGACAGAATGAAAATATGAAACTTAAGAATTCAGGGTGTCCCTGAAGAAGAGGAAAGATGCACCATAGGTCTTCAAAATCTAGTATATAATATCCTCAAGGAAAACCTCTCAGAGATAATTCAGGATATGGATACATACACAACTGAAACATTTGGGATACCATCCAGAGCAGACCAAAATAGGTCATCTCCGAGACATATTATTGCTTGAATGCTGTCACTAGAAACCAGGGAAGCTATCCTGCAAGCAGCAAGGCAGAAACCCCTTATTACTTATAAAGCAAAACCTATTAAAATTACTGCAGACTTCTCCATATCAACACTGAAAGCTAGAAAGGAATGGTCACAGGTGATGCACATCCTAAAAAAAAAAAATCTCCTACCAAGATTAATATATCCAGCAAAATTATCTTTGAAAATAGAAGAGGAGTATAAGACATTTAATGATATTGATGCATTTACGTGATTTGCAACCACCAAACCAGCCCTGCAGAGGATTGTAAACCAATTACCACATCCAGGACACATAAGACAACCCTATATAGGAAATCAAAGACTTGGTTAGCTGAGATGAGTGCAACCCAAGAAAGGAACAAAGCAAACATGATTTATAAACCAGTAACAGGTAAGGATTGGATGCATAACAATAAATACTACTCAGTAATCAACATTAACATAAATGATCTTGACTCACCAATTAAGAGACAGAGACTGGCCAATTGGATGGAAAAACATAAACCTTCAATATGTAGTACTCAAGAAACTCATCTAACTCACAAAGACTGCAATAGACTGAGAATTAGGGGCTGGAAAACAATATACAAGCAGGGGGAAAACAAAAAAAAGCAGGTGTTGCAATTCTAATATCAGAAAAATTAAATTTCAATCCAAAACTAATTAGAAGAGACAAAGAAGGCCATTACATTTTAATAAAAGGAACAATCAATCAAGAACCAATAATGCTGCTAAATATTTATGCCCCAAACACTGGAGCACCTAGCTTTATAAGACAAACTTTATGGAATATAAAGAACTTTCTTGGATAGAAACAATAATAATGGGAGACTTCAATACCCCACATTTGTCAAGAGACAGGTCATCAAAATGAAAAATCTACAGAGAAACATCAAATCGAATCTCCACCCTAAACCAGTTGGATCTCACAGATATATACAGAATACTTCATCCACACAATGAGGAATACACATTCTTCTCAGCTCGACATGGAATATTTTCTAAGATAGATCATATGCTAGTCCATAAGAACTCCCTCAACAAATACAAAAAAGTAGAAATTATCCCCTGTTCCTTATCAGACCATAATGGAATAAAATTGGAGCTCAAAAGCAAGAATAATTCCAGAAACATTACAAACTCACGGGGACTGAATAATACACTGCTGAATGACCAATGAGTTGTTGATGAAATCAAAATGTAATTTTAAAAATTCCTGCAATCAAATGATGATGAAAACACATCCTACAAAAGCATATGGGATGCAGCAAAGGCAGTTTTAAGAGGGAAGTTTATAGCATTAAGTGCCTTCATCAATAAAGAAGAGCCAAATAAATGACCTAATGATGCATCTTAACACACTAGAAATCCAACAAAAAATCAATCCTAAAAGGAACATCCAAAAAGAAATTACAAAAATAAGTGGAGAAATATCTTAATTAGAATCCAAAGAGATAATTCAAAAGAATTAATAAGACTAAGAGCCAGTTCTTTGAAAAGATTAGTAAAGTAGACACTCCTCTGGTGAATCTCATCAAAAAGAAAAAGGAAAAAACTAACATAGTATCAATTATGAAAGAAAACAGGTCCATAACCACCGACTACAATGAAATACAGAAAATCATCAGGGATTACTATGACAGATTGTATTCCCAAAAATATGAAAATGCAGAAGAGATAGACAAATTTATTAACACGGATGACGTACCAAAGCTAACCCCAGAAGACATAACTGACCTAAACAAGCCCATTACATATATGGAAATAGGATAATAAAAAGTCTCCCAACAAAGAAGAGCTCAGGTCCTGATGGATTCACAGCAGAATTTTACCAAACTTTTAAAGAAGACATAATACCTGTCTTCCTCAAATTATTCCAAAAAATAGAAAAGGAGGGAACACTGCCAAACTCATTCTACGAAGCTACCATCACCCTGATACCTAAACCAGGAAAAGATTCATCTGAGATAGAGAATTATAGACCCATCTCCCTTATGAATCTAGATGCAAATTATTTAATAAAATTCTGGCAAACATAATCCAGAAGCATATGAAAAAGATTATTCACCATGACCAAGTGGGATTTATACCACAGATGCAAAGTTGGTTCAACATACAGAAATCAATTAATGTAACCCAACATATCAAGAAACTGGCAAACAAAAACCACATGATCATCTCAATTGATGCTGAAAAGGCCTTTTACAAAGTGCAACACCTGTTCCTGATAAAAACTCTGGAGAAGATGGGTATAACAGGCAAATACCTTAATATCATACAAACCATCTCTGACAAACCTACAGCCAACATTATATTAAATGGAGAAAAACTGATACCATTTCCTCTTAGATCTGGAACAAGGCAAGGATATCCTCTCTCTCCTATTCTATTTAACATAGTAATTGAAGTCCTGGACAAGGTAATCAGACAAGAGAAAGAAATCAAAGGGATACAGATTGGCAAGGAAGAGGTCAAATTATCCTTATTTGCAGATGATACGGTCTTATACCTGAAAGACCCCAAAACCTCAACCAGAAAACTTCTGGATCTAATTAACTCCTTCAGCAAAGATGCAGGCTACAAAATTAACACACAAAAATCAATGGCTTTTCTTTACACCAATTCCAAACAGGAAGAGAAGGAAATTTCAGGAAAACTACCATTCATGATAGCCCACCAGAAAATTAAATACTTTGGAATCAATCTAACCAAAGACCCGTCAGATCTCTACAAGGAAAATTTTAAAACATTAAAAAAAGAAATAGCAGAGGACACTGAAAAATGGAAAGAACTTCCCTGCTCCTGGATAGGGAGGGAGAATTAATATAGTAAAAATGGCTATCCTACCAAAAGCAATTTATAGATTTAATGCAATCCCCATTAAAATTCCACTGACTAACTTTACAGAAATAGAAAATATGATCCAAAAATTCATATGGAACCACAAAAGATCGCGTATAGCCAAAACACTCTTAAACTGCAAAACTAATGCAGGTGGAATCACAATCCCGGACTTCAAGCTATACTACAGGGCAGTGGTAGAAAAAACAGCTTGGTACCGGCACTAAAATAGGCCCGAAGACATCTGGAACAGAATAGAAGACTCAGCTATACCTCAACACACCTATAGCCACCTTATTTTGGACAAAGGAGCAAAGCAAGTAAACTGGAAAAAGGACAGCCTTTTCAACAAATGGTGCTGGGAAACATGGTCATCCACATGCAGAAAAATGAAAGCTGACCCGCATCTCTCAATATACACGAGAGTTAACTCAAAATGGATAAAAGATCTCAACATAAAGCCAGGAAATTTAAAACTTATAGAAGGCAAGATAGGCAATACACTCCATCATATAGGCATAGGAAAGTATTTCCTTAATAGGACTCCAATTGCTCAAGAAATTGCAACAAGAATAGATAAGTGGGATTACATGAAATTAAAAAGCTTCTGCACAGCAAAAGAAACAATTAACAGAGTTAAGGAAACCCCCATGGAATGGGAAAAAATCTTCACATTTCATACATCAGATAAAGGTCTAATTACTAGATTTTATAAAGAACTCAAGAAAAATACTCCCAAAAAAACAAAAAACCCAATACACAAATGGGCAAAGGAACTGAGTAGACAGTTCTCAAATGAAGAGATCCATAAAGCCATGAAACACATGAAAAAATGCTCAGTATCCCTAGCCACTAGGGAAATGTAAATCAAAACAACTCTGAGATTTCACCTTATCCCAGTAAGAATGGCCACGATCAATAAAACAAATAACAACAAATGCTGGTGAGGTCGCAGAGAAAAGGGAACACTCTTACATTGCTGGTGGAGCTGTAAATTGGTTCAACCACTGTGGAAATCAATATGGAGGTATCTTAAAAAACTCAAAATAGATCTACCATATGACCCAGCTATAACACTATTGGGAATTTACCCAAAGGGAGATGTCTCATCATACCATCGAGACACCTGCATCTCCATGTTCAATGCAGCACTTTTCACAATAGCAAGGATGTGGAATCAACCAAAGTTCCCTAAAAAAGAAGAATGGTTATGAAAAAATATGGTACATATACACAGTGGAATACTACTCAGCAATCAAAAAAATGAAATAAGGCCATTCGCAGCAAAATGGATGGAATTAGAGAAAATTATTTCAAGTGAATGAACACAAGCTTAGAAAGAGAAACGCCACATGTTCTCACTCATATGTGGGAGCTGAACCAAAATTATAAGAAGGAAAAAATCCTATATAAAGGTCAGACCATAATAAAAGAGAAAAACAAAAGCTAAGAATGATATTATTATAGATGGTCTAGAAAATGCATATAATAGTTCTGACAAGGTAAAAAGAAAAAGTTTCTATCTTAAACAGAACTGGAACCCAAGGATATATAGAAAAATATTACCATAAAAAGACAAGTAAATGGAAGAGAAGTCCTTGATGGGGGTGGGGCAGGGGGAGTAAGCGCACAAGAGGGTAAGGGGGAACCTATATGAATAATGTACAACAAAATGCATATATGGAGATGTCACAATGAAAGCATGTCAGAATGAATCACATTAAGGTTGTTGTTGTTGTGTGCCATCGAGTCGGTATCCAACTCATAGGTTTTTAATGGCAGACTATTTCGGGATTGCCTTGGGAGTGGATTGCCAGGTCCTTCTCCCATTCACATTAAGGTATACATTAACAATTTCCAATTAAAAAAAGAAAATGGCATCCAGAAACCAAAATCTTTCTGCAAAAACAAACATCAGGCCTGGATGCCTTTGTTATGAATTCTATCAAGCATTTTAAAAAGATATACAAAATTTTACATAAACTCTTTTAGAAAACAAAAGAGGGAACATGTCTCTACCCATGTATAAATTCAATACAACTGATACAAAAATATGACAAAGAGCCAGGCATGGTAGTCCACACCTGTATTCCCAGGCACTCAAAAGGGTAAAGTAGGAGGATCAACATGAGTTCAGGTCAACCTGGGCAACATAGTGAGTTCCAGGTCAGACTGAGCTAACAAGTCCTTGTCTCAAAAAAAATCAGTCAATCAATTAATCAATAAATAAATAAAGCAAAGACATTATAGGAAAAGGAAATTTCAGACCAATATTTCGTGTGTGTGTGTGTGTGTGTGTGTGTGTGTGTGTGTGTGTGTGTGTGTGGTACTGGGGGTTAAACCTAGGGCCTAGCACTTGCATGCTGGACCACTGAGCTGCACCCTCAGCCCCCCCCCCTTTTTTTTTTTTACTTTTTGAGACAGGGTCTCGCTAAGTTACATAGACTGCCTCTGGTCTCGAACTTGTGATCCTCCTGCCTCCACCTCCCAAGCCACTGAGATTACAGGCATGCCCCACCGCACCTGGCTAGACCAATACTTCTTATGAACTATAAAAATCCTTAACAAAACATTAGCGCAACAAATCCAGTAATATGTAAAAGGGATAATACATTATGACCAAGTGAAATTTATCCCAAGGATGAAAAACTGATTTAACATTAAAAAATTAATCAATGTAACTTCCCACATCAGCATGAGTAAGACATGAAATTGAACCAAAAGTCATAAAGATGAGAAAAGAAGTAAAATTGTCTGTATTCATAAACAACATGAAAATCTTATGGGGTCTCTAAAGACCACGTCCAATTAAAAAGTAAATTTAGGAAGCTCTCAGTATAGAAAATCAACTTACAAAAATCAATTATATTTTTATATAATTACAATGAATAACTAGAAATGTATTATAAAATAATATCATTTGTGGTAGCATAAAAATCTGTAATCTAGGAATAAATCTAAGAAACATGTAAGACTTCAATATCAAAAGCTGTAAAACATTACTGAAACCTTTAGAGGCCTAGGGGAATGGATGGTTTTATCATATAATATATTAGAAAGACATTTGCTCCTGTAAAGTATCTATTGAAGTCTTTAGCCCAATTTTTGCAAGGTTATTGATCTTTTTAAATTCATTTTTATTTTTATTATTTCATGATCAATAGTCACGAGGAAAATGCAAACTAAAACTACACTACAATTATATAACACCCACTAGAATGGCTAAAAAAATAAAATAAAATCTAATGCCAAATGTTGACAAAGATGTGGAATCATAGGAATTCTCATATATTATGGAATAGGCATATAAAATGTTAGGAACACACTTGGAAAAACTACTTGTCATTTTCCCTTAAATTGTATACAAATACTTGTCTTGAGCCAGGTGAGAATAGATGCCTGTTTTACTTTATACTATTTTCATATTTCAGTTTTCAATAGAAATGAAAACAGGAGTCAAAAAGAAAAAAAAAGCATATGAAAAACCTGTACCAGAATGTTTTTAGCACCTTTAATTCATAATAGTCTAAAACTAGAAGTAATCCAATGTAAATCAATAAGAGAGTAGATAAACAGATTTTGGTAGATGTATATAATAAAATATTACTAGCAATGAAAATCAATGAAATATTTATACATATAACATGAACGAATCTCAAAAACATTTTGCTAACTAAAGAAACCAGATGAAAGAAAGAAAGGAAGGAAGGAAGGAAGGAAGGAAGGAAGGAAGGAAAGAAGAAAGAAAGAAAGAAAGAAGGAAAGAAAGAGAAAGAAAGAAAGGCACAGATATAAAAATATTCTAAATCATTCCACTTATATTCAATCTAAGAACAGGACAAACTAAATTATGGTGATAAAAATGAGAAAATAGTTGCTGAGGATGCTAGGGTGATTTATTAGAAACAGGCACAAGAAAATTTCTGGGATTAGATGATGGAAATATTCTAGAATTCAAGGGTGGCCAACACTTTGGCTTTCCTAGGCCACATTGAGTAAAGGGGAATTGCCTTGGGCCACACATAAATTATATAATATAGCTAGTGGATATACATAAGATTTTTTAAGATACATTTTTATTATAAAGTTGAGAGAAATGAGAACAATATAAAACAAATGGGCAATTTGATCTTGGTTTTGTTAAACTAATCTATCAATGTTTGGTTCAACAGAAGTGGTAACAATTCTTAGTGAGTTCTCAAGTAAATTTTGCAATGGTCAATTCACAGAGTCTAGAACTGGGTTGAATTAAACTTTCAAAAATATTATCAGTAACTTCTACATATAACTTGCCAACTTGCCAAAAACTCTTGTATTCTCCCTTGCATCCTTAAGTAGCTTCAAATAGCTTCAACTCACTTCAAATTCATCCTAATGGTACTGGAATGACCTGGTGGCAGGCGGTGATAATAACCTGATTCACATTACCAACTGTGACATATTTACACTTATTTGAAGGTTGGAATTTGATATTGTACCATCCCAGTATATTGTAAAGAAGGATTAGGTGTTGCTCTGTAAACATGCACAAAATTTCTTTGGAATTTCAAAACTGGAACTATATCATGAACAAAAGGAATGTTAAAAAAACACAGAATGGTAAAAGAATCTGTGGGGCTGCATCAGCAGCTATCCTGGTCCACATGTGGTCCATGGTCTGTGAGTTGTACATGCCTATTCTAGAGCTCAAGTCGGGTGGTAGTTACATGACTGTACACAATTGTTAAAAATCATCCGGCTGTACACTTAAAATCTGTGCATTTTATTAAATATAAACTATTCTTCAATATAATTAATAGTATTTCAATAAAAACTAACTTGTAATTTTAAAAAGAAAGAGAAATTTAACAGATACATCAACTGTTTGCAATTACACAAAGTTACTTGGATCCTAATTCTAAAAAAACACTGACTTGATATGAAATCAAGGACTTAATGTTTTAGATATAATGATGGTATAATTATCTTTAAAAACAGATCCCTAATTTTAAAATATATACTAAAATAGATAAAATGATATAACATTTCAGATTTACAGAAAAATGGTCTAGTAGGGGAAATGAGTGAATTATTATAATGGTGAATGGTGGGTACTTTATCATTCGATACACTATTCTCTCTGGGCTGGGATTTAGCTCAGCTGGTAGAGTGCTATGCTGCAGTCTCTGAAGTCCTGAGTTCAATTCCCAGCACCACAAAAATGGGAGAAGGGCCTGGCAATCCACTCCTGAGGCAATCCCAAAACAGTCAGCCATTGAAAACCCTATGAGGGTCGCTATGAGTCAGATACTGACTTGACGGCACCTAACAACAACAACAACACTATTCTCTCTACTTCAGCATATGTTTGAAGTTTTCCATAACAAGAAAGAAAGAAAATTCAAAAATATTGGACCTAGAGAATGTTAAGTTCCAATTCAGTTACACAAGTTTGTATTAGCATATGTTGCCCTCCATGTACTGTGATTTTGCCTACTGTTTGCGTCATAGTAAATATACAATATTCTAGTAATCAAAATGCAGCTCCCGAGATCTTAATTTATGAGAGAGTGGTTCAAGCCTGATAAGAATAGAATCCTTGGTTGCATCATAGATTAGAGTCAATACTCTTATTATTCTAAGAATTGTACTTCAAAATCCTAACATCTTTAATCATACTTAAAGCCAATAAGTAACTCATGAAGTTTATAGCTCACTTCTTAACATATGAAATGACCCATTTCTGATGCTGGTTATATTAACATGGAACATGTCTGGCTTTCCAAGTTCAAGAGCACACTGTATAAAGGGGCTTTTTATAATGATACTATTGTACTTTGTAGATTTAGGTGATAACCACTATCATATCTATCATAAAATCAAGGTAATAGAGTATGGAGTTAGCAGATTTTCTTCATCTTACATTGACTCCAGGAATTGCACCACATTCTTAACCATCACAGAGTCCACTTGTCCATTCTACAAGGAAGTTTTAGAAATAAACTCACTTCCGACTGATAAGAATTCAAAGGGCATGGGGTTTCCCCAAAGCCTGTTGAAGATACAACTAGCATGAACCTTTTCTTCAATAAATTATCCTAATTCCACTCCTTTTATCTGCCCACACCTAAAGAGTAAAGGTAATTTGTTCATCTGCACATTCTTCATATGTTTATTTATAAGGACATTATAGTCATCTGTCCTTTTGTCACTTGTTGGAACCTGATATTTCATATCACATGGCTATCTTCTCTTTCATCTTGGACCATATTAGAAATGGGAAGAAGAAAAGCTGCTCTCGCTGCCAGATTTTACAACGGACCTGAGCAGTGCACAGAACCTGTTGGAGATGGATTCCAGGTAATGGAGGAAATGAAGGGAGGCCAATCATTTATGATTTAGAAAGAAGGGGTTCATTGTGAAGGAAAGGAGAATGGCTGGTGGGCAATTCCCAAAGAAGCAACCTCCACCCCACCCCTACACCCACTCCATATGAGGTCTGCTCTTCTATTAACTGACAGACATTTCAGAGCTATCCATCCAGAAACCCCAAGAAGAACTCAACTTATAAAGCTGATAGGGGTTCCTGGAAGCATTCCTTTACCTCCTCATCTCCCCAAGGAGACAATAAGGGCTTAATAAAAATGAATCTCAAACTGTGAATTGCATGACGGGCCACTGTAAAAGGTACCTTGATTCAAAGCCAGAGCAGGGGCATAAATGACAATTCCTGTGTATAAAACCTAGGATAAAAAAAAAAAAAAAAACACAGAAAGTCAAATCAATTATATGAGGTATAAAATACATGAATTAGATGTATGAATTATAAAATACAATATTGATTTTCTTATAAAACCAACAATGAATTAAAACGGTAGTTTCAATATACTTAATAAACTTTACTTGTGCTTAAAAAGTGTTAAGCCAGACCCAGTGGCACACATCTGTAATGCTGGCATTTCAGGAGGTGGAGACTGGAGGATCATGATTTTTAAGCTAGAGACAGCCTGTGCAATTTAGCAAGACCATGTCTCAAGATAAAAAATAAAAATAAAAAAGGGACTGGCGGTGCAGCTCAATGTTAGAGCACTTGCAAAGCATGCAAACTAGTATCCTCAGTATTCAAAAAAAAAAAAAGGAAAAGAAAAGTGTTATTTAAATAATTTTATTTGAGTAAAGTTGATTTTTTAATTTTCTGTTTGTAGTGTGCTCATACATTACAAAAGTCAGACAGGCATGGTGGCATACTCTGGTAATCCCAGCACTCTGGAGGCAGAGGAAGGCCAGCCTAGACTACACAGCAAATTCAGGCTAGTCTGAGGTATATATGAGCCTTTGTCTCAAAGCAAAAACAAAAACAAACAACAAAAAAAATGAAATATTTTATGACCAACTTTTTATTTTAAAAAATGGACTTTTAAATGTCGTGATTAGTGTAAATAGTACTAATCTACGAACTCAAGTTTAAGATCAATTTCCTAGGTTTAAAACAATTAAAAACAAAGAAAAAATATAAATTTAAAAGAGGTGGGTTCCTTAATCATGTCTTCAAACTATTGCTAATCATCATGTATTTAATTTTTTAAAAATCTAAGTTTTTGAAATCTGGTTTTTAAAAGTTTGCATATCCATTAACTAGACAAAAGTATAAATTTGTACTAAAACATCTTGAAAGTTAAAATTATAATCTATTTTTATGTTATTTACCATTTTTAATTCATATATACAACAAATATTTATTGATGTTGGATGTAACTGTTGTTCTTAGGTGTCCTCTAGCCAGGTCCAACTCATAGTGACACTCACAGGGTTTTCAATGGCTGATTGTTTCAGGATTGCTTCGGGCATAGATTACCACATCCTTTTCCTGTTTTTATGGTGTTGGGGATCAAACTGAGGGCCTCAGAGAGCACAGAGCAGCACTCTACCAACTGCGCTAAACCCCAGCCCTGGATATAATAATAATAAGAAAATATAAGTTTTGTTCAAAATATCGTTTTCATTGCATTTCATCTTTCAAATATATCACATAGGGGCTAATTCCAAGATTATTACATAAAAACATAGCTTGATAAAAACATAGTAATACTACTTGAATGTTTGACTATAGGGTATATATTTGGAAGTAAATCCTCCAAGTGGGAAGTAGTGAATCTCCCCTCTTTTTGCAAAAATGAGCTAGCTTTCCAAAGTCATTTTTCTGCCCAAGTTGAAGATTTGAAATGTGACAGGCTGCCTTCCTAAAAATTGTCCCCACTCTTACTTATCTTGGAATTTTGATCATAAATCCATAGAAAGTCTGAACAGTTGGTAAATGCAAGCTACCAGCCTCAGCTCTGTGTCAGAATCTCCACCTAACCCCAAAGAGCACCTTCCTTTTATAGTGCAAGTCTTGTTGCTGTTGTTGTTAGGTGCCGTCGAGTCGGTATCCAACTCATAGCGACCCTCATAGGGTTTTCAATGGCTGAGTGCTTAGGGATTTCCTTGGGAGTGGATAGCCAGGTCCTTCTCCCATTTTTTGCGGTGCTGGGAATTGAACTCAGGGCCTCAGAGACTGCAGCACAGCGCTCTACCCACTGAGCTAAATCCCAGCCCTCATGACTGTATAGGCATGTTAAATAAAGGGGAAAGAATTCTCAACAATCAACACAATAGTCTACACAATTCAGAAAATTATTTTTTCTTTGGTTAGGTTGCATCTAATCATTTTCCTTTTAACTTGAAACATGGAAGTTATTAGGTCTTTGAAACTATGGGCCATTCAAAAACCACAGGCAAAACAAATAGTAAGTCAGTCCGTCCTCCACATGTATACACCAAAAATATAAGTATGCTAATATCTGCCCTCTGTGGTTTCATTCTGCAAGTCTTAAGGACTGATAAAACTTAAGTTACATAGTTCGCTAAGATATAAAACAAAATTGAGTTAAATAGCTTACAAAGTCACTCTGTCTTGCCAGAGCAAATGCTTGTGTAGCTTTTGATTGGAGAAATGGAATTGCAATTAGGAATAGGAATGAAAACCTCTTCCTCAGCCTCCATTGCCAAATACAGTCCTAAAATGCTTAACTGCCAAGAAGATGGATCTGAATGATGAGATAATGATCATGAAAGTCCTCCAGCAGCCCCATGAAGAGTAGAAAGCATTCTCAGTCACTAGGCAAATCCTGGCTTTCCATTTGTGTCGATCAGTCTGTCTATATTTGCATATTCTTGAATTATCAGATTGTGTTTTTGTCTTTAAAAACTCTTACAAGTGCTCATGATTCTTTTGTTTTTCACTGTTAAGTGACTGTTTTGTTGTGTCTTACAGTTTAATTTTTTAAAGAGCACTGATTCACTTTTAAATTATGCTTTCAAACAAAATTGTTTCCTAATGTCTTCCTGACAGTTTATTCATATCTATCACTCAATATGTTGCAAAAATACCATGAAAAATACAACTTGTTTTCCTTTATTAGAATTCTTACTGTCAGCCACTACAATTCCCTCAAATATTTCTGCCATTTAGTAATGCCTTTATTGTCAATTCAGCCAAGGTGGAGAAGGTGGAAGCACATTTTCCTACATCAATGTATCTATTGCTCGATGAATATGATATTTAAATTCACTTAATTCATTCTGGTTTTCCAGGAGGTAAAATATTTGCTGAAACACTGTTTAATGATCTTAAGGTTTAATGCTTTGTGTTGTCAAGTGTTTTTTCTTTTTCTTTTCCTCATATTTGCATCATTTCTTTTCTTATCTTTTATGTGTTTCCCAAGTTTCACCAGATGCTGTGGATAAAAATATTTTTGATGACAAAAAAAGAAAGTAAGTTAATGGAGAGCTACTTACTGTTTGAATAATGAAAAGGACTGTTCCACAGAGTCGAATATATTTGTTAAATCGAAGTTCCAAATACTGTTGCCAAAAAAGGAAAAATAGTCATTATGTGAATCTTCTAGACACTTTCTTTAATCAACAGCTTAAAGGGTTAACAGTTTAAAGAAACTTCATAATTGATTTGCATTCTGTGTTTTTATTTTACTATCATTTTTATTTACATTCCGCAAAATTGGACTTTTGTTTTACAGTAAGACTCAATGTCTTTTAACACAACAACAACAACATAGATTTGCATAATCCCTATTATAATCAGGATAGAAAACAGAACCAAACAGATTCCTCACCCTGGAAAACTATGTCCTGCTGTCCCTTTGTGGCTAGAACCTCCCCAGACCCTAAATCCTATCAATCACAGACCTACTTTTCACACATAGTTTAGCCTTGTTGTTATTAGGTGCCATTGATTGGGTCCTACCTAACATTGTGCCATGCCTGGCACTATGTCAGTGCTTCTCTGCTATTCATAGGGTTTTCACTGGCAGATTATTTTGGGATTGTTTCAGGAATGGGTTGTCAAGTCTTTCTCCCATTTTTGTGGTGCAGGGGATCAAACACAGAGCCTCAGAGAGCAGAGTAGCACTCTACCAATCGAGCAAAACTCCAGCCCAGAAGCACAGGCAGGAAAAGCAAAACTAGACAAATAGGATTACATCAAACTAGACAGTGTCTGCACATCAAAGGAAGCAATCAACAGTGAAAAAACCTATAGAATGGAAGAATATAATTGTAAGCCATGTATTTGATAAAGAGTTAATATACAGGGAGGCAGAGGCAGGAGGATTACAAATTCGAGACCAGAGGCAGTCTGCGTACCTTAGCGAGACCCTGTCTCAAAAAGTAAAAAAAAATGGGCTGAGGGTGCAGTTCAGTGGTCTAGCACTTGCAGAGCATGCAAATATGAGGCCCTGGGTTCAATCCCCAGTACCACACACACACACAAAAGAGTTAATATACAAAAGACATAATTTGATATACCACTTGATAATAGATATTGTAACAGGTATGAAGTGACATATCATGTTCCTAATTTGCATTTCCCTGGTAATTAGTAACGTTAAGTGTTATTTTCATATATCTGTGTTCATATAGTATTTGTTATGTCTTCTTTCAGTAAGTGTCTATTTAGTTCCTTAGATCACATTTTAATAGTTACTTATTTTCTTAGTGAGTTGTTTGAGTTACTTATGTAATAAATATAATGGGAGATGGAAGAAATAAAACCAATGGTATAAGTTAAAACTAACCTAGAAAGATTCAAAAATTGCTGCCAGGCACAATGGCTTATACCTGTGATCCCAGCAACTTGGGAGGCAGACAATGGCAAGAGAATTACAGGCTCAAGGCCAGAGGCAACCTGCATAACTTAGTAAGACCCTGACATAAAATTAAAAAAAAAAAAAAATTAATGGACTGAGGTTGCAGTCCAGTGGTAGAGCACTTGCAAAGAATGTGCAAGGCACTAAGTTCAATTCCAAGGAATGTGCAAGGCACTAAGTTCAATTCCTGAGTACTGGAAAAAAAAAGATTCAAAATAGTCACATATATGCAATTATTTTCTGCTTTTCTTTTTCTTTTCTTCTTTGCTTTTTAAGAGTAAACAATCTGTTGTCTTCTCCTTTCTCTTAATAACCCACTCTGTACATTTCTTTTGATTCACTTGGGGAAATAAACCTTTTCCTATCGTAGGCAATCATGATGGAGTTGTCAATCAAGGTACCTTGCCTCTTCTGAGCAAGAGAAAGTCACATGACCCCAGTGCAGCCAATCACCTTCTATTCCAATGGAAGGCCTGATCCAAAGACAGAAAGTGATTGAAGCAGAATGATACTGACAGGGGGTCCTGAAGAAGCTGTCCCTGTCTGTCCTTTCCAAGACTTGCTTTCTCAGCTTCTCACTCTGTTGTCTGAACTACCTTCATGCTCTTCATTTATATATGTAAATATATTTTTTTTTTTTTTGTGTGTGTGTGTGTGTGTGTGTGTATATACATATATATACCTAAATCATTCAGATCAGGGCTTTTTGTTGTTCTGGTTTTAGTTGTTTGTTTTTGTTTTTATTTTTGAGACAGGGTTTCACCATGTAGCCCAGGCTGACCTTGAACTTGGTATTCTTCTGCCTCAGCCTCTCTAGTGTCAAGTCAGTTTCTGTTCAGAGCATAGATCCTGCCAAGTTCTCTTGGTGGTGTTGTTAGGTGCCATCAAGTTGTGTCTGACTTATAGTGACCCTTATAGGGTTTTCAATGGCTGATTGTTTCGGGATTGCCTTGGGAGTGGGTTGCCATGTCTTTCTCCCATTTTTTTCAGTGCTGGGATCGAACTAAGGACCTCAGAGAGTGCATAGCAGCATTCTGCCAAGTGATCTAAATCCCAGCCCCAAGTTCTCCTACTCCCCTTGAAATCTACTATAACTTATAATATGGTCTGCTTATATCCTATATTATATATCACAATACTTTACAGAGTTAGAATTAGTATTTCAAAGCTGAAGTCCAAGATATTTTTTTAACTTGAATATTATTACCACACATAGAAAGAAGTCAGAGACTGACAATAGTCTTGTCATATGGTAGAAGAATGGAAGAAGGAAAAACTAGCATTAGGTAATAACCAAAGAGAATAATAGCTGATATCTTTGCTCCATAATCACAGTTAACAATATGGAGTACTTGGCTGTGTGCATTGTTCTCCCAACAATTGTACAAGGCAGGTACTATGTATGAGGCCACGTTAGAGATGAAGGCACTGAAGCTCAGAGAAGATATCAAGGTTGCAACCTAATTATTGGCAAGCCTATGACACAAACTTAGAATCTTTGATGCCAGAATCTGTACACATAACCACATTAATAAGTAAACCATCTGATCATGTGTTTAAGACTCAATAAGTGTATAGGCACACTGACACATAATATGAACTTAAAAAAAAAAACCTGATGGATGATAAATACACAGCACAGAAGAGGGCACTGGGAGCAGAGCTCCAGCTCTTACCAGTCCTGACTCATGAGCTTGAGGCACCTGTGCTCCAAATCTTAGGTTCTTTATCTTTAAAATGAACAAGATAGTAATAATTCATTCCTCTCTTACTTTTCAGGGTTTTGGAGGCTATCAAATGATACACATGGATGGAGAAATGTAAACAGTTTAAAAGTAAGATATTAAGAAGCTAGTGGACTCCAAATCCAACCCATGGGCCTTGTGAATTACATGTATCAAAATCATTTAAGGAAATTTTTGGAGATGTTTTGGAAACTGGAGAGGTTTCTGAAGCCTAAAAACAGGACAGTGTTATTTCTGCAGAATTCTTTTAGTAAATCTCTATCACACATGAACGGACATGAATAGACAGAAAAAAATGTTTTTTTACCTTTTCTGGGTACATGTATCCAAACTGCTGGAGACAAAAGAAAACTTGAGAGCAAACTATGACGGAAGTAAGAATGAATCAAAGTGAACAAAATGACTTAAAAAACATTTGCATGTATATGTACATGATGTGTGTGTGTGTGTGTGTGTGTGTGTGTGTGTGTGTGTATTTTCTCCCAAGATCAGCTGATCCAGAAAATAAATGTTTAAGATCATATAAGACCAACTGAAGACAGGACCAAAAACTCTGTTTCTATGTCACCTATCTGTATTTTACTAGGCTGCAGAGAAAATACCTGGAGACCTAACCAGAAGCCCAAGTCTCTGTGCAATAGGCTTGAGAATAATTCTAGGATTTCTAGACAAAACTACAGAATAACAATAGATGTCCACAGATAGCTGAGATCTCTCACAGTCCTCAAGACTTTGCATCACTTAGGAGTACTAAAATTTCTGTTGATTAAAAAAAAGATTAAAAATAAAAATAGAGTCTGAGAAAATCAGCTCAAAATACATTCAGCTGGATCCACAAAGATCCTGAAGAAGCACAGAGTTACATTGGATTCCTGCAATATACTTCTTGCCAGTCTGTGGGTCTGGAAGTTGCTAAATACCTATTAAGCCTGCATTTTGAAAGCTGTGGTAAATAGATATTAAAATGCTTGTGAACACCCAGTTTTAGCTGTAGAAATGTAACTAAAGGGTGATTTCAGTAAGAATGTCAGGATAACCATCACTCAGTGTTGGTTTATATATTCTGTACAGGTAGTTCCACCTGTCAACATAAAACCACAAAGTATTCCACAAGAAAGACATTACCATGACCAAGTGATAGGGGCATTAGCATGCTACTTAACTTATCTGTGCCTGATTGCCTGGCACCCCTAGCAGTGTACACCCACAAAGTGCTCCTAAGTTCACGTATCCTGTACTGCTTCCCTGTTCTCTCCACACTGGTATAAGCTCTGCTCAGGATTATAACAGACTCACCAGCGCCTTCAGAAGCAGGCAGTATGCTGCTAGGCAGGTGCCACATTGCTTCATCCTCTCTTTCTAGCTTAATTTCTTTTCCGAGTCTCCTTGCAAAATGAGGTTCTGAAGGTGCCTCCTTTTAAGGATTTTTTTTAGTGTTTAGTCAGATAATATATATAAAACACACATCCCAGTGCCCAGCATATATTAAGCATTCAATAAGTGTCAGATTTTTTGCCAATTTTAGCTGGAATCCCAGCTAATTTAGCTTCCATTCCTTGAGATGTGTGAGAAATCTGTCTCTGATTGGGTTAATGTTGCAGCCCTGAAGAGGTCTGGGTCAGTGATTATGAGAGCAGCACTCACCTGGCAGAACTGAAGTTCTTCTGCCTGGTTATTCAAACCCTTTCCAAGTTTTGAAGTTGGTTAACTACAGGTCAGAGCTCACACATTTGAATGGCTGCACAATGCATTAGATAATACATATGAGTGACAGAGATAGGGTGTTCATTAAAATGCTGGAACATTCCTCACACCCACTAAGAAACATATTCCCTCACATCACCCCCAGAACAAGAACCCTTTTCAGCGCTGCCTATTTTCCCTTGTACATTTTTGATAAAGATAGAAAGGCCAGTAAGGATTTCTCTACCATAAGAAAGTAACCATGCAAACACAATAAGGTTTCAATAGAGCAATTAGAGAACAATGGCTGTACACTGGAGTTCCTGAGGCCCCAGGGAAGGTGGGTCCAGTGTTACCAGTCTTCTGAGTTTTCAAAAGAAGTCAGAATCAGAATTTTATTTGACTTTATCATCATTAAATGCCTTATTTTTAAAAACCTACAATATAAGGGTTAAAACAGGACTGAAGACTGAGTATAGCCTGGGGCAGCCCATTTGTCACCTTTCAGCAAAAGAGAATTTCCCTCTTGCTCACTTCTTGTTGATGACTGAGATCTTCCAAATATATTGAGCAGAGTGTGTGGAAGGGGCCTCTCCCTGAATGGCATGACTACAGCCCAGGCAGTTTGTTGCCAATGCTCATTGTGCCATTGGGACCAATCTCCAGCACCAGTTGAACCAGCCTTACTAGGAAAGCACCTTCCAGCAACCCTAGCTCGGAGCAACCAATGACGTAAACTCAAGGACAGAGAGGCTGCTAAGATGAGGCACTGAGCCCACTGGAGAATGGCCGAATAGACAAGGAACTTCTGCTGTCTTGTCCGTGGAGATTGTGGATTAGAGGCACAGTGAACCACATTGTGGAGGATACTGAACAGGGCCCTACCGCTGCCTTGGTTTTTCCACCACCCATTTTACAGCTCTTTAAACCAAAGCAAGGGCTGGGATTTAGCTCAGTTGGTAGAGCGCTGTGCTGCAGTCTCTGAGGCCCCGAGTTCAATTCCCAGCACCGCAAAAATGGGAGAAGGACCTGGCAATCCACTCCCAAGGCAATCCCGAAACAGTCAGCCATTGAAAACCCTATGAGGGTCACTATGAGTCGGATACCGACTCCACGGCAACTAACAACAACAACAAACTAAAGCAAACCAAACATTCACCATCTTTGCAAC
This sequence comes from Pedetes capensis, assembly GCA_007922755.1. Lineage (NCBI taxonomy): Eukaryota > Metazoa > Chordata > Mammalia > Rodentia > Pedetidae > Pedetes > Pedetes capensis. Next base: position 72,014 of record VMDO01001960.1, read on the forward strand.
ACCCTTTCCTGCTGACAACTTAAGAAAAACCATATCCAGAGTTTCTGCCCTATACAATATGTGAAACATGGTTTTCCTTAATCATCTTTCTGTAGAGTGATGAAGCAGAGCTGTTTCAGAATCTTACTGCTGAATTTTTCTAGTGATCCCCAGATAACTACCACCATAATAATTATGGTCAATGTTTATCCAGCATTTACTTTGTGCTAAGTACTATTCTAATGCTACATCTTGCATCATCTCATTTAATCTTCCCAACAACCACATGAGGTAGGTGGTCTTACTTTCTTTTTGAGATGAAGAAATAGGCACAAAAGATTAATTAAACAAGGGGCCCAAGACAATCCACCTAGTAAATGGCCGCATCTGATCTCAATGCAGGTTCTGGAACAAGAGCATCTTAACCATTTGGGTGCCTGCCTTTGGCAGAAAAGGTGATGTGAATTCTCTGTCAATTATCTTGGTAAAGTGAAAGGCACGGAGGACCTGGATGGAGCCAGAGAATTTGTTTCAAGAAGGAAGAGCTGAAACTCAAACTGTTTACCCTTAAGGTAAAACTAGTGGGTTTTAACGGACTCCACGGCACCTAACAAGAAGTTTTAAAGTCTTTCCCTTTGACTGAGAATCAAGCTTCTTGAAGATAGAAAGAACCTTAAGGAGCATTCGTCCAATCTACTCCTTTTCTTTAGGAAGTTCTTTTTTTTTTTTTTTTCTTCTTTTTTTCCCCTCTCTCAGCTCAGGAGAATAAATCCCAAGATTTTATAAGCTTTACAGGACACGTCTCCCCCAAATAGAGGGGGACAGGTGACGAACTTGGACAGGGAGAGATTTCCATGTGGAAGTGCCCATCTGCCCCCGCCCCCCATTCCTCCAGGAGCCTGAATAGTCTTCCAGGAGCCCTTTACCTCGTTGTTGTTGTTGTTGTTGTTAGGTGCCATCGAGTCGGTATCCAACTCATAGTGACCCTACATACAACAGGGGAAACACTATTGTCAGTGCTTCTCTGCTGTTCATAGGGTTTTCAATGGCAGATTGATTTTTGGGAGGGGGTTGCCAGGTCCTTCTCCCAAACCTACAGCACCTGGTGTTCCCAGGCGGTCTCCCATCCAGGTACTAACCAGGCCCGACCCTGCTTAGCTTCTGAGATCTGACGGGATCGGATTCCACAGGGCTATGGCTGCAAGCTTTACCTCGTAGCTGCTGGTAATTCCCAGTTTGTAGAACACGGGTAGGAAGACCTCCGCGCTGAGGATCACTGTGAAGGAATAGGCGATAGCAAAGAGGCTGAACATGGCACCAAAACGGTAGACCTCTGCGGGGGTGCCCAGGACGGTGACGGCCGACATGAAGCTGGCCGAGAGGGACAGCGCCACGGGCACGGCGCTCATGCTGCGACCGCCCATCAGGAAGTCCTTGGAGGTCTTCTGGCCACCCCCCGCGAAGGCGTAGTAGATGCCGATGGCTGCCGAGATGAGCAGCATGCCGGCGAACACCACGTAGTCCCACACCACGAAGGAGCCTATGCCCCGCTGGGCACCCATCGCAGCGCGGCGGCCGGCGTCCTCCGCGCGCACTGGGGGCCCCGCGTTTCAGCCTCTGCACCTGCGCTCGCTTCTCCTCTCTGGGCGCGGCGGGCGTGGCGCCCTGCGGCAGGTAGAAGCGTCCTCCAGGGACCGGTGTCTGCCCGCCCCGAGCGCCCAGGTGAGGTAGGAGCTGAGCCTCTGCCGGGCAAGAGTGCCTGAGACCGGCGCCGCGAGCCGTGAGGCTCGAAGTCCGGGACTGAGCGCCCACCAGGTGCGAGACTGGGGTGGCGCGGACCACCGAGGCTCCCGGGACACTCGGGAGGGTGAGAACTGGAGTCCCCAGCCGTGTCCAGCGAACCCGCAGGGAACGCTCAGCGCAAACTATATCTAGTGACAGCCAAGAGGGACGCACCTTTTAAATAAGCGGGCAACAGGTGGGGGAGTGTGGTTCGAAGGGCAGTTGTCACGCCTCTGAGTTTAGCTTTCTGGTTCAACAGTCCAAGTCCTTACTGGAAGATAGGCCTGGAGTTTGTAGATCATCATTATTGGACAGGTTAATGGGTGATGCGGGCGACAACTGTGGTGAGCTCAGATGACCATTGTCCTTAGGTGAGCAATTATAAAGGGGAGGAAGAAATCTGTGCTGTTGGCTGTTTGCTTTTTCATTCAGCAAACATTTCTGACCCCTACTGTTTGTCTGATCCCCTACAGCCTAGGGTAGAAATGGTAGTTGTAATGTTAATGAGATTTAGGACGTGACACAGGTATGACACTTTTCTATTCTTACTATAATTCTTATTATTACCCTTGGGGTAGGAAGTATTTCCATTTTTCAAATGAGGAAATTTGCTTTAGAAATGTGAAGTCACTTGCCCAAGGAAATGGTGGGGGAAAAGATTCTTAATCCAGATCTGATTTCAGAGCTTGTTGTCATAAACACAATGTTATACTTTATATGTAAGTGTGTGTTAAAGATAGGCACAAATGTATACACTTAAATGAAGACACTTGAAAGCATACAGAAGAAAAGATTATTTCTGGTATCAGCGCTCAGGACATATTTTAAGTGTCTTGCCCCGAAACATTACTAAACCACATGTGTCTCACTCATAAAGTAATAAGATTTGCAAATTTTCCTTCTAAAATAGACACTCCATCCAAATATGCCCAGTCATAGACCTATTTCAGGCTGTCCTTGTTCATTTTCATACATCTTTATAATTTACCAGTTGTTAAGAGATTATATAGTGGCTTTTGTCCAGCACAGTATGTGAAGAGAGCTGTATCAGACTTTTTTTATAAGTTGGCATTATTTGCATATCATTTTCAGAAGGAAATGAAGAAGGAAATAGCAGCTAAATCCAAATAATTCAATTGTTTAAACAAATATGTGGCATGGGATTATGTCTCGTGCGTGTGAAATCTACTATATCTACATACTATATGCATTATTTCACTATATGTGTGTATGTGCCTCAATTTGTAAGAATAACACACAGAGAAATCCATCTTGACCCTTCTAGGAATTAAATGTACTTCCAAAAACTTTAAAGCCAATAGCCTTAAGTATAGGAAAATGTATTTAAACAAAATTCATTTTCTTTTTGACACCTGGAGTTAAGGACAGAATCTCAGGTAACTAATGGCTAATATATCTCTGTAGTAATTTTGAGGAAAACGAGCTTAAAATTAAACCTCTAGATTCTGAAAACCTGATATCCTGGCTTTGCTACCTATAAACCATATCTTGGACAAGTATTTACTTTTATGTCTTAGTTTCCCTTATCTAAAATGTTTATTGCAATTCTTATGTCACAGAATAGTAGAGGACTAAATGAGATGATAGGGCTGAGGTTTGGCTCAGTTGATAGAGTGCTGCACTGTGCTCACTGGGTTCAATCATCAGCACCACAAAAATGTGAGAAGAACCTGGCAACCCACTCCCAAAACAATCTGCCATTGAAAACCCTATGAATAGCAGAGAAGCATGACATGGTGTCAAGGAGTGTTTTGTTATGTTGTACATAGGGTCACTATGAGTTGGAATTAACAACTGAGATGATATGCAAATAGTCCCTGGCACTGTTAAGTGCTAGCATTGGACAATTATTTAGCTGCTTTCCAATTTATTCATAAGAGACTGATGTATAAGTTATAGCTTCTTGTTGTTACATGCCATCCAGTTGGATCCAACTCGTGGTGACCCTATGTACAACAGAATGAAATACTACCCAACACCTTGCCATGCACATGACCTTTTTATACTTGAGCCACTGTTATAGCCACTATGTTTCTTCCCATTTTGAGTTGTGCCACACCAGCAAAAGGAGATCCCAGGAGCTTTACTCAATTTCCATCATTAAAGTTGACTCTACTTTGAGGAGGCAACTCTTCCCCAGTCATTTCTTGAATGATTTCCAGCTTGGGGAGCTCATTTTCTGGCACCATATTTGACAATGTTTCTCTGCTATTCATAGGGCTTTCAATATCTAATTGTTTCAGGAGTGGGCTGCTGGGTCCTTCTCCCTAGCCTGTTTTAGTCTAGAAGCTCATCTGAAACCTGTCTAGTATGGGTGGCCCTGCCTGTACCTGAAATACCAGTAGCATAGCGTTCAGCATCACAGCAACATGCAAGCCCCCACAGCACAACACGTGGGGAAAGATACAGCTTAGAAATATTGCTATTAGACATAGTCTCTGTTTTCCCTAGTTATTTTCCCTTGCTATATAACATTTATATAATGCTGTGAACTATGTATATAACCTATACTCTGTTGTTTCAGATTTTCCAGGTGTCCTGATGTATCTTCCAACAATATTTTCAGGAATATGTGAATGCTCTATTTTTTGAGACTTTGAATGTAAAGGTTTTCATCTGTTCACACAATATTTTTTCTTCATAAATTTGTAGGTATTCATCTATTGTCTTCTGGGATTTCTTATTGGAGAGTAATCTGAGGTCAGTCAGATTTTTGTTTCCTCATAAGTAACTTGCTTTGTGACTAAGTGCTACTAGATGACGTTTTTATTCATCCTCACATCCCCAGACTTGCCAGAATAGCACACTTTTTATTAATATCACCTAGACTGGTGAGTCCTTTTGGTTTGAATAGTCAAGTTTAATTTTGAGATAAGTTCTCACTATGTAGCCCTGATGGCCTCAAACTCATAATTGTCCTGCCTCAGCTTCCCAAGTGCTGGGATTACAAGTGTGTGCCACCATTCTGGCAAGGTCTGTTTTTATTTTTAATTGAAACTTTAATTATCATTACTATTTTAATTGCTCTAGCATCTTCCTTGTTGTTGTTAGGTGCCGTCGAGTTGGTATCCGACTCATAGCGACCCTCTGTACAACAGGGGAAACACTAGTGTCAGTGCTTCTCTGCTGTTCATAGGGTTTTCAATGGCAGATTGATTTTTGGGAGGGGGTTGCCAGGTCCTTCTCCCAAGCCTACAGCATCTGGTGTTCCCAGGCGGTCTCCCATCCAGGTACTAACCAGGCCCGACCCTGCTTAGCTTCGGAGATCTGACGGGATCGGATACCACAGGGCTACTGCTGCAGGCTCATAGAGACCCTTATAGGGTTTTCAATGGCTGTTTTGGGATTGCCTTGGGAGTAGATTGCCAGGTCCTTCTCTCGTTTGTGCGGTGCTGGGAATTGAACTCGGGACCTCAGAGACTGCAGCGCAGCGCTCCACCAACTGAGCTAAATCCCAGCCCAGCATCTTCCTTAGAAATCTATAAATCTTCAGCTGGGCTCTGTGGTGCATACCTATAATCCAAGTGATTCAGGAGGCAGAAGCAGGAGGATCACAAGTTTGAGGCCAGAGGCAGCCTGTGTAACTTAGTGACAGCCTGACTCAAAATAAAAAATAGAAAATGGGCTGGGAGTGCAGCCCAGTGGTAGAGCACTTGCAAAGTATGTGCAAGAGACCCTGAGTTCAACCCCCAAGTATTAAAAAAAAATACTATATATCTTCCATAATTCTGTCCAGTCCTCTATATTATTCATTTGAATCTTTTTTTTTTTCCTTTTGACCAGGCATCCTAAGCTTCTTTTGTGGACTTGACTTCAGTGTCTGCAATGGTATGTGATACTTTATTGATCTCAATAAAGACTCTATTTCTGCTTCTACATTTTTAATATCACTGAAAATTCCTTACAATCTAATTCTAAGGTCTTTTCAGCTGTATAATGATAAGCCATTTTCTTAATTTTCTTTTTTTAATCCCAGGAGCAAGTAATTTACAGTGCTTTTCTTCCCCTGAATCTTTGAAACAATGTTTCCATTCCTTTGTCCCTTAGAATTTTTTCATAGGACATATATTGGCCATTTTTCTGGTAATCATCTCAAATGAACAAGCAATTTCCAGACTTAGTGTTTGCCAAAAGATCAGTCAAATTGTTCTCCATCTTGATCTCTTCTTTTGGGTTCTTGACTACATTGAATGACATAGTAAAGTTCAATACTCAACACTGTGATCATCAGATTTGCAACTATTATCACTCTCCTGGGCAGAGATAGTATTTTCTCCTATTCCCACTATCTGGCCTTCTCACACTGTCACTGTTAAATACTGTCATAAAAGCTGTGGCTTACAACATCTGCTGTGCCCGGGGTTCTCCTATCTGGACTCCAATTATAGTGCTTTACTTCTGAGGAAAACCCCTCCCAAAATTTGCTGTACACCGCCAATTCACTCCACCCCCATCAGCATCACACCAGAGGATTAAGTGAGATAATATGTTCACTGGAGGGGGCAGCCTCTGATTGTATACCCAAAGAGGCACTTTGGTGGAAATCATTCTGACAACAGAAGACTGATTACCCAGCTCTCAGCTGAGGAGCAATGTTATGACTCTGAATCCAACTTTAATAGCAATGGAGGGACAAGAAGTCTTTCTTTTTATGAAGCATTTCCTTTTCAATGGGCCATAATGTATGGGTTTTAATCCAGTTAAACATGACCTCCTAGCAACTGATCTTACACTATATGGCCCCTGACAGGCTGTCAGGCATTTTTCCCTACTACTACTTTTCCTGTGCTCCTCTCCAGCCTCACCATCTTCCTTACTGTTCCTGGCACATGCCAAGCCTGTCTCTCAGGGCCTTTGCTTACATTGCTCCCCCTACCTTAAATTCTCTTCTTCTAGGCATCACCAGGATTCATACTCTCACCTCAGTCAGAAGTCAGCTCAAATGTCACTTCCTCCAAGAGGCCTTCCCTGACCACTACATCTATAATTTGAATCTATCTTTTTCTACTCTCTTGCCTTGTTTTGTTTTTCCTTATACATGTACACAACCTGACATTGTATTTCTTTGTCTTGTTTGTGATCTGAGGGCAAGGACTTTATCTGTTTCATTCACCACTACATCCCCTGGCTCTAGAACAGCCTGGCACATGATAGGTATTTTTCTTTAACTTGCTGAATAACAGAGCAGAAAAAGAAAGGAATTATTAGAAAATCCTCTCAAATAAGTTGACTTGGTCCTGATTTTTAATGTTGTAAATTTCCTCTTTTTCTGGGCTCTCATAGGCATTTTGAATGAAAAAAGGAAACAAAACATATCAAAAAGTACTTTTTATTTCAATGCTGCATTTAGATTTAAAGCAGATTTCTTTAATTTATCATCGTGTTTTCCTTACTCATTTTATCAAGTAATATTGAATTTGGCTGGGTGATAGAAACCGAAATGTTGTTGTTGTTGGATGCTGTTGAGTCAGGTCCAACCCATAGCAACCCTCATAGGGTTTTCAATGGCTGATTGGTTTGGGAGTAGGCTGCCAGATCCTTCTCCCATTTTTGTGGAAGTGGAGATTGAACCCATGGCCTCAGAGAGTGCAGAGCAGCACTCTATCAACTGAGCCAAACTCCAGCCCCCAAATTTAGACAAGATAAAAGTTTATTCTCTTTTACTTTTAGGAAAGTACAGAGCTAAGTAGTTCAAGATTGAAGTGCGGAGGAGGATGAGGCTATGTAAAATTTGTTTAGGATCTAAACTCTTCTCTTACAGTTCTGCATCCCCAGCAGGAAGAAGGAAAGTGATGAATAGGGCATGACTATTCCCTTAAGTCATTTATCATCGATTTTACGTGACAGTTTCACTTATATCTAATTGGACAGAACTTAGTTACGTGGCCACATTCAGTTGCAAGGGAGACAGGGAAATGAAGCCTTGTACCAGAGGACCATGTGCCTAACTAAAAACTGAGGGTCCTATTTCCAAAAAGGAGGAAGGGGAGAATGGATATTGGAAAATGACCAGAAGTCTCTGCCACATCCATCTTATCCACAATCTTCACCAAACAGATTTCTTTATCAGAGATCAGTTTCCCAGGAATTCTTCTATTTCCCTATGGCTCATCTTTAGCTGACAAGGTTAGAGGTCCCCAGATTTAAAAAACACATAGGCAATGACCAACTCCTATTTACACTCTTGTCTTAAAGTTGAAAGTCTCCAGTTTGTCCTCTTATTTTGACAGACTTCTGTTATCTCTTCAAGGAGTCACTCAGAAGACCATTGGCACTTCGACCACAAAGAGACACACACAGAAACAAAAAAGGTGGGAGTGAGAGTCTGACTGAGAATAAAGGGGCACAGAGCACACCATAAATGGTGTTCCATCTTTACACAATGGAATCCTCCTTCCTCAGGTGCTCATATCCCTTGAAGAAAATAAGTCTTCAGTACATTTTGAAATATGATCTAGTTTTTTCTCCATTTTTAATTGTAATATATGCATTATATAAAATTTACCCTCTTCACTTCTTAGCCATTTTTAAGTGTACAGTTCAGTGATAGTAAATATATTCTTAATGTTGTACAACCATCACCATCATCCATGTCCACAACTCCTTTCATCTTGCAAAATTTAAATTCTATACCAATTAAACAATAACTTTCCACTCCCTCCACCCCTAACCCTGGAAACCACCATTCGACTTTCTTCCTCTATGGTTTTGACTACTCTAAGTACCTCATAGAAGTAGAATCATGTAAGCATTTGTATTTTTGTGCCAGGCTCATTTTACTTAGCATAATGTGTCCACGGTTCATTGATGTTGTAGCATATATCAGAATTTCCTTCCTTTTAAAAGCTGAATAATATCATTGGGTAGACAGACCACATTTTGCTTATTCCTCTCCATCAATGGACACTTGGGTTGCTTCTTCATTTGAGCTGATGTGAATGATGCTGCTATGAACATAAATGTACAAATACCTCTCCAAGATCCTGCTCAAGGTCTCACTAAGTCACATAGACTGCCTCTGGCCCCCAACCTGTCATCCTCCTGCCACCACCTCTAGAGTCATTGGGATTACAGGTATGTGCCACTATGCCTGGCTGTTATTTGTTTTTTATATACCTTAGAACTTCTGTGTCATTCATTTCCTGCATCTTTGTCTTCTTTTGGGTTTACCTGATTTATTTTGTAGATAAAGGTTTGAATTTCTTTCTCACTGTTGTGTATATTCTGGAGCTATTTTCTTTGTGGTTATCATGGGGATTACGTTTAATATTCTAAAGTTATAACATTCTAACTTAACTTTACTAACATAAAAAATGCTCTTTTTTAGTTCCATGCCCACCACTGTCAGTTATTGATACTATGAAACTATACTTTTCTATATTGTATGTCCCAAAACATAAATTAACATTTTTTTAATGTATCAGTCTCTTCTGGGTGTAGAGGCACACATCTGTAATCCCAACACTCAAGAGGCAGAGGCAGGAGGATGGCAAGTTCAAGGCCATTCTGGGCTACATGGTAAGTTCCAGGTCTGCCTGAGTTATACAGAAGGACCCTGTCTCATCTCAAAACAATAAAACAAACAAACAAATAAATGCATCAGTCTCTCAAATTATGTAGAACATAAAATGTGGAGTTATAACCCAAAGTTATAGAAATAATAGCCTTTAGATTAATAACTATTTTTTAATGTATTGTTATTTAACTCATGTAGAAAACAAAAAGTGGAGTTACAAACCAAAGTTATAATAATACTGGTTTTATAGTTACTCATGCTATTAAGAGTTTTTTTCCAGCCTACAGTGTTACTGTCTCATGCTATTTCATCTTTTTAGGTTGTTGTTAGGTGTCATCAAGTTGGTGTCTGACTCATAGCAACCATATGTACAACAGGAGAAACCGTATTGTTAATGCTTCTCTTCTATTCATAGGGTTTTCAATGATTGGTTTTTGGGAGTGGGTTGCTGGGTCCTTCTCCCAGGCCTACAGCACCTGGTGTTCCCAGGTGGTCTCCCATCCAAGTACTAACTATGCCCGACCCTGCTTAGCTTCTGAGATCTAATGGGATCAGATGCCATAGTGATATGGCTACAGGTATTTCATCTTGTAGCACTCCCTTAAACATTTCTTGCAGGGCAAATGTAAAAGTAGTGAATTCTCTCAGTTTTGTTTATCTGGAAATTTCTTAATTGCTCCCTCATTTTTGAAGGACAGTTTTGTTTCAAAAGTGGATTCCTGGTTGACAGCTTTTTCTTGCCACTTTGAATATATTGGTCCATAGCCTTTCAAGTTTCTAATGAGAAGTCAACTGATAATCTATTGAGGATCACTTAGATGTCAGGAATCATGTCTCTCCTCCTGTTTTCAAGATTCTCTTTTTGTCTTTGCCTTTTGAAGGTGTAATTATAGTGAGTCTTACTGTGGGTCTCTTTGTGTTGATCTTATTTGGAGTTTATGCACTTCTTGAATGTTTATATTCATGTCTTTCATCTGATTTGGGAAATTTTCAGTCACTATTTAATTAAATATTCCCTCTGCCCTTTCTTCATTCTTTTTTTTTTTTCTGAAACTTCCTCATTGTGTATGCTGGTCAGCCTGATGGTATCCCATATGTCCTCTGGGCTCTGTTCACTTTTCTTCAATCTTATTTATTTATTTATTTATTTATTTTGGTTCCTCAGACAATAATTTCCTTTGTCCTGCTATCAAGTTCACTTTCTTTCTTTCTTTTTCTTTCTCTTTCTTTTTTTTTTCTTCCTTCCTTCCCCCCTTTTTAATTTTTTTTTTTTTTTTGGCAGTACTGGTGGTTGAACCCAGGGCCTTGGACATGCTTGCAAGTGCTTCACCATTGAGCTGTACCCTCAGCCCCTTTTTCACTTTTCATTTTGAGACAAAGTCTCACTAAGTAACACAGGTGGCCTCTGACCTAGAATTTGAGATCCTCCTGTCTCACTGTCCCAAGTTACTGGCTTACAAGTGTGTGCCATAGTGCCCAGCCACTAGTTTTTATTTCTGCCTCCTCAAATTCTTTCTTCTGCCTGCTCAAACCTGCCTTTGAATCTCTCTAGTGAATTTTTTTCTTTCAGTTATTGCATTTTTCAGCGCCAGAATTTCTTTTTGGTTTCATTTTAGGTTTTCTATATCTTTATTGATGGGAGAAGGGCCTGGCAATCCACTCCCAAAGCAATCCCGAAACAGTCAGCCATTGAAAACCCTATGAGGGTCGCTATGAGTCGGATACCGACTCGACGGCACCTAACAACAACAACATATCTTTATTGACATTTCCCTTTTGTTCACACATCATTTTTTTTACTTTCTCCATGTCTTCCTTTAGTTCATCTTTAAGAAAATCTGAGCATCTTTAAGAAAATTCTTTTAAAGTCTTTGTCAAGTAGCTTAGCAAAAAGGTCTTCTTCAGGGGATCATTTTCCATTGTTTTCTTTGTTGATGTTTTGGGTTTTTTAAATTTATCTTTCTTTCTTTGAACAGGCCATACATTCTTGTTTCTCTGGATGCCTTGTGATGTTTTTGCTCAAACTGGACATTTCGGGCCAGGCGTGGTGGCGCACGCCTGTAATCCCAGCGGCTCAGGAGGCGGAGGCGGGAGGATTGCAAATTCGAGACCAGAGGCAGTCTGCGTAATTTAGCAAGACCCTGTCTCAAAAAAAAAGTAAAAAAAATGGGCTGAGGTGCAGCTCAGTGGCCCAGCACTTGCAGAGCATGCAGGAGCGAGGCCCTGGGTTCAACCCCCAGTACCGCAAAAAAAAAAAAAAAAAAAAAAAAAAAAACTAGACATTTGAATCTAATAATGTGTTAACTCTGGAAATTGGGTTCTCCCCCTTCCTAGAGGTTTGCTAGTTTTTGTTGTTGTTATGATTTTCAGTTATTGTTGTTGTTAGGTGCCATTGAGTAGTATCTAACTCATATCGACCCTCATATTCAATGGCTGTTTTGGGATTGCCTTGGGAGTGAATTGCCACATCCTTCTCCCATTTTTGCAGTGCTCGGAATCAAACTCGGGACCTCAGAGACTGCAGAGCATCACTCTACCAACTGAGCTAAATCCCAGCCCCATTTCAGTTGTTGTAGGCTATCCTTATTCCAAGGAGCAGCCTTAGGTATAAACTTTAAATCTTTCCATGTCTTTTCGGAGCCTGCATGTTTTCCTGGGCATTCAATTGTTTTTGAATGTCCTTGTCTTTAATACCTGGCACAAAAGAGGGAGAAGAGAAAATGAGGGAAGGATGTGCCAGCCTTTCAAATTTCCTGGAAGTCACTTCAGCCAGAAGAGGAGAGGCTTGCAATGTGGAGAGGTGAAATAACAATGGCTCTCAGCCTCTTTGTACCTCTGTGATGACAAGCGGTGATCAAAGCACAAAACTGTAATATTTGGAGTTTGGAGGAGTCCTTTGCCCACTCTAGCTCTCACAAAGTGTGTGGAAGCTGCTCCAGAAACACATCCATATTTTTAAATACATTTTGCTTTTTAAAAAACCAATTTGCATTGGTTTTAGGAACCCACTTTGGATATTTGTTAGAGCAGTCAAAACTCATTAAAATGACAAGCGAGGCATCGTCCTAATTCTTTCATTATGTAAACTATAAGATTTTAAGTAAGAAACATTGCTATAACATGAAAATCTCTGCGATACAGAGTGTTGCAATGATACCAATTGTAAAGGGATTATATCTGTGTTAGACATTTGGTGATGGAAGAGTAGGATTCTAAGCATAAAGAAGTTTTTGTTTTATTTTTTCATTTTTGTTTTTATTTATTTATTTTTTTTTTATTTTTTGCAGGGCTTGGGACTTGGACCCACACCTTCACAAATACTTTGCAAGTTCTCTACCACTAGACTGCACCACTAGCCCAGTTTTTACTTTTTATTTGAGTCAGGGTCTCTCTAACTTACTCAGGCTACCTCTAGCTTCAAACTCAGGATCCTCCTGCCTCTGCCTCCTGAGTTGCTATGAATACAGGTGTGTGACACTGTGCCTGGTGATCTTACAGAGAAGTCTAAATGCAAGGTTATGATAAAGATTGATTTGGGGACAGTTAATATTTAAAAATATTAACAAGACAACAGATAAAGAATTTACAAGATGGGCATGATGGCACACACTTGTAATCCCAGCAAATAAGAGACTGAGGCAGGAGGACCTTAAGTTCAATACCAGTCTGAGCTACATAGTGAGACCTTTTCTCAAAAAAATAAAAAAGTTACATGCATTTCCTTCAAATGTAAAATTTTATTAGCTTGCTGTCTAAAGTTATTATATTATAAAAACTACATCCTACTTTCAATAAGGTGAGGGGTATTAGCTATAAGGTATAAATTCTGTCTATTTCTCTCCAGAACATTCCTATTGAATTTAGATTTTTCTTCTCACTACCCAATGTACTTGGAAATACGCAAAACAATATCATATGTCTATTTATGTAATGCTTGATAACTGCATAGTTATCCAAAGCATTACAAGTATATTCATATTTAAAATTTTATGGTAAAATGGAGTTTAAACCAAAATAAAAACAATTTTTTCAGTTCTATGTTTTGGCATGTTTTCAAGGTTTGTCAAAACATCTTTTCTTCCAGAAAAGTAATCAGTGGCCATTTTCTACATCTAAACATCAAGATATGGATGTTGAGAAGAAGGCCAACAGAGCCAAACAGATTTCCATGACATAAAAGTATGTTTGTGTTTCCTCTTAATCACTTCACATTACTGTTTTTGTTAGTTTTGCTTTCTAGTTGGATCTGACTTACAGTGACCCTCAAAGGGATTTCAATGGCTGATTGGGGATTGCTTCAGAAGTGGATTGCCAAATCTTTCTCCTGCTTTTGCAGTGCTGGGGATGGAACCTGGGTCCTCAGAATGCAGAGCAGCACTCTACCAATTGAGCTGAACCCTAGCCCCATTCACATTACTAGGGAATGTTTGTTTACCACTTATCTTGTAAACAAGAAAACAAGGATGAAGTGTATATAGAATATTACAGCATTGTATCATAAGTTATTTCACATCCTTTTGGAAGAAGTTTCTTTTGACGACATGTAGAAGTTTTTTGGAAGAGCCTCTTTTAACTATTTTGAAAACAAAGCAGTAAAAAGGATACAAATGGAAATGGTCTGACCATTGGTGGCAATTATTCTAAGTGGAAAAAGTACTAAAATGTGCTAATCTATGTCACAGCTCAGGCAAGGATAGAATCGATCCAAGAGCTCTTGAAATTTTCACCAGGAGACAACCATCCCTACTCATCTTGAATCATGTTTCCCAAATTTTCTCTCCCTATATGGTTTCTTTCACTAATTAATATTCTCAACCCATCTCCTCCTATTGAAATCTTACACATCATTTAAGATAGACTCAATTGTCAAAAATTTTCATGAAATATCTCTTTGTTCCTAATCCCATTTGCTCTACAACAGATGTCCTCTCTTTCCTTGAGCCCCTGTAGCACGTTCATACTCATTTACTAGCCTTTATGGTTGGATGCCATACCCCCCCGGGGAAGAGAGGCACTGACAATAGTACCGGACATGGAACAGTGTCGAGTAGTGTTTTGTCTGTCACTATGAGTCAGACCCAACTTGACAGCACCTAATAATATAATTGGAGAATATTATAGTCATTTTATTTTATTTTTATTTATTTATTTTTTAATGAAACTCAATGTCCTTCTGCCTCCACCTCCTGAGCATTGGGATTAAAGGCATGCTCCATCATGCCTGGTTTATAGTTGTTTTAATCGAGGCTCTTAATACAGGAGTATCACATGAGTCCCATGAGAAGAAAGCAGGTCTTGAAAGCTACTTTACATGCCTGCTTCATTCTGTCCTCTCTCTTTCCAGATAGGTTTTCTCTGCATTGCCAGTGATACATAGTCAACAATTGTTTAACCCAGTGCACTTATTTAGTAGACAGAGGCTGATTAGCACCTTTAAATTCCAATTCTAAATCCCTTGGGGAAGAAATCTAATGGTATGGCTGAGGTCACAAGGCTTTGTCTGCTAACTAAATCAGCAGTGGTTAAAAGGACAGGGTTGTCATTGTGGCTACCCAGATTTTCCTTGAGGGTAGGAAAGAGGGCTTAGGTACCTGTGTAGGAGGGTGATGAGCTTCTCAAGACACTGGAAGATGTCTCCCCTGTGAATCACCAGTGGCTTGTTATCATCTTGTGAGACAGATCATAAGCTTCTGGGGGAAAGGAACTATTCCTTGCTCATCTTGTAAATCCCAAGATACAAGCACTGTGTTGCATAATGAAAATACTAAGCTTCTTATTATATTTGACTGTGAACAAAAAGGCTCCTTGGAGAGAACAAATTGGCCTTCAAGGTCAAGAGCCTCAGACCAGAGAACAAAGGACCCCCAGACAAGATCCCTGATACCAAATTCAAGGTGACCAGATAGCCAGACATTAGAAGCAGACTGGCCTGAAGGTCAGAATGTTCCTGAGATGCCAACCACCCAGGAATATACCACCTGCCTTTCCCTTTTCCCAAAAACTTTCCCCACCTATGCTTCCCATCAAGAACCAACCAGTTCTATAAAACTCCTAGCTTCATTCAGCTCAGCACAGCAGCTCCCCCACTTCAAATGTGGTACTCCCCAAGCGGGTTACCCCCACCTTTGCTTGCTCCTAATAAACTTGTTCACGAGAGGTCACAGTGTTCTCTCAGGTCTGTGTGGCTCTGCAGCTGAATTTTCTCTACCAGTATTGACACTACTAACTTACAGTAATGCCTGCAGCCATACCATTGTGGCGTCCGATCCTGTCAGATCTCAGAAGCTTGTTGTTGTTGTTGGGTGCCGTCAAGTCGGTATCCGACTCATAGCGACCTTCATAGGGTTTTCAATGGCTGACTGTTTTGGGATTGCCTTGGGAGTGGATTGCCAGGCCCTTCTCCCATTTTTGTGGTGCTGGGAATTGAACTCGGGACCTCAGAGACTGCAGCACAACGCTCTACCAACGCAGCTAAATCCCAGCCCTTCTCAGAAGCTAAGCAGGGTCAAACCTGATTAGTACTTGGATGGGAGACCAGTTGTAGTATGCTGTGAGAAGGACCCAGCAACCCATTCTCACCCTCCAAATCAGTCAGCCATTGAAAAGACTATGAATAGCAGAGCAGCATGACAAATGTGTTTTGTCTGTTGTACATAGGGTCACCATGAGTCAGACATCCACTCAACCGTACCTAACAACAACAAAAACAACACATGACAGGAAGTGTAAGGGATCAATGACAGCCATAAGTTTACATTTGCCTGCAGCCATACCACTGTGGCAGCTGATCCTGTCAGATCCTGGAAGCTAAGCAGGGTCAGGACTAGTTAGTGCTTGGATAGGAGACCGCCTAGGAACAGCAAGTGCTATAGGCTTGGGAGAAGGACTCAGTAACCCACTCCCAAAAAAACAATCAGCCATTGTAAACCCTATGAATAGCAGAGAATCACTAACAATACTGTTTTGCCTGTTGTACATAGGGTTGCTATGAGTTTGACACTGACCCCATGGCACTTAACAACAACAATTTACAGTACCTGCTGGCATTGAGGAAATTCCCCAAAAGTCTAAAATAGAAAATTTGGAAATCTAAGAATGATCTTGGGCTGGGATTTAGCTCAGTTGGTAGAGCACTGTGCTGCAGTCTCTGAGGTCCCGAGTTCAATTCCCAGCACCGCAAAAATGGGAGAAGGATGTGGCAATCCACTCCCAAGGCAATCCCGAAACAGTCAGCTATTGAAAACCCTATGAGGGTCGCTATGAGTCACATACCGACTTGACGGCACCTAACAACCACAACAAGAATGATCTTACTGGACCTTATACGTAGGCTTATTCACATGCATTCCTCTCAAGGGAAAAAAAAATAAGCCTCATTTCTCTCATTTTGAGAGGAAACTTAAAGGAATCTATGCTCACAACCATAATTCCCTAGTATCTTCCTTGCCTTGAAATCACAATCTCCATTGCTAGAGGGTTCTGAGGAACAGAGCTGGCACAAAGTATGCATTAGGATTATCAATAGTCATTACTCTCTTTTCTCCCATGTACTACATTGAACTCAAAGCAGAGCCTGTTTGCTTTACATTCAAAATACAACTACAATATTACTACTTTTGTCTGCACTACTGTAACCCTGACCCAAGCTATCTTCTCTTAGTTGAATTCCGTAACAGTCTGATTTGTCTCCCTGACCTACAGTCTCTTTTTCACATATGAATCTGATTGTGTTACTCCTTGCTCACAATCTTCCACTTGCTTCCAAAATACTCAGGTGTTGAGCATGTGAAGCGAGGCCTCTCTGACCTAACCTCTGGCTACCAGGCCAGCATCAGCTTCTCTCACAAGGGGCTCCCTCACACCACAATTCTTGCCATTCTCTGAGCACATCCAGCAGGCTCTGCCACAGGGCCTTTATACTTACTCTTCTCTTCCAAGAATGTTCTTTCCCAGATGGCCCCATGGTTTACTTTTTCCTGTCATTCACCACTATGCTGAAATGTCACTTCTGACCTGTTAGACCTTCCTTTCCTTGATTATTCTGCATGAGATGTGATCTTCTTCATTCTCTCCCACCCCCATCATTCCCTATCTTCTTTATCTGATTATTTTTCCTACTTATCACAACCTGCCTTTACACTATTCAGTCCTGCTCATAGTAGGAATGTGTTGGGGGTGAGTGGTGATACAAAGAGTTTATTTAGTTTATTTGGTACCTCAATTTTACCTTCTGAGGCATTCCTCACATTTAAGAGGATGGATTTGGATTTCCTGGGCCTAAGAATCCCCTGAGCACATTCAGCATAAGCTACAACACATCTCAGAAGTCTTTAGCATCTCCTTCAAGGACTCATGTAAGCAACCATCTTGTACAGCCCTTTCATCAATGTCTTCATTGTCAATTTTTTCCTTTTTGAATTAAACATTCAGTCACATATATACTGAGTACTACATGGATGCTTTGTGAGCATAGACATAAGACTTGTGATAATTATTTGCTATGAGATAATTGTGTCTATTTTAATGTGATTAGTGTTGTTTTACCACAAATGGGTGTTAATATGGGGGCTTAAGAGGAAAACGGTGTTTTTCCTATTGAAATTTATGTTAGGTACAATTTCAACCAATAGTTCTTTGTACAGGAGTCTTTATTAATGAGAGAATACAGTATGTTATTTAATGTATTATATGTCTCCGATCCCGTCAGATCTCAGAAGCTAAGCAGGGTTGGGCCTGGTTAGTACTTGGATGGGAGACCGCCTGGGAACACAGGTGCTGTAGGCTTCGGAGATGAACCCGGCAACCCACTCCCAAAAATCAATCCGCCATTGAAAACCCTATGAACAGCAGAGAAGCACTGACAATAGTGTTTCACCTGTTGTACGCAGCGTCGATAACAACTCGACGGCACCTAACAACAACAACAACATGTCTGCTCCACTAGAATGTCAGTTCTGTGAGGATAGTTATATTGTTTTATTTAGAATAGTGTTTTGGGGCTAGAGATGCAGCTCAGTGATAGAGCACTTGCCTACCATGAGCAAGGCCTTGGGTTTGATCCCAATCACTATTAAAAAAAAAAGGAAAAGAAAAAGAAAAAGAAGATATTTGGTGCATGTAGACATTTAATAAATAAATATGAATAAACATTAAGAATTTACTTAAATTGTCAGTGAAAAAACACTTTGTTCTGAAGAAACAGAAATGTATGGCTAATGAGCATGGCTATGTTAAGTGTATGAAAATAAATGTTGGAAGGACAGATACAAAAATGATCATAGTTATTGAAAAGTTGTAATTTTAGTATTTTACTAAAATTTTCATTTAAAAAAATGTTACACTGTTTAAAAAAAAAGTAAAGTGAAAAACAAAACCATGTTGAAGTCCAAAACCTGGATTCCCTTACTGACTACTTTGTGACCTCAGGGATGTCTCTGAACCTCTGTGCCTCTTTTTCTTCTCTGGTACATAGAAGGTCATAGACCCAGCTCCAAAGTTATAATTCTCCTTTCTGCCAACTTCAGTCCCTCAATTCTTCCCTCTGAAATTAATTTTCTTCACTGTGGACAGGAGGGTAGGAATATTCTAGAATGACAACAGGCCAATCTAAACAGGTGGGATGGTTTTCATGACCAGGAGTCTTCAGGACGATTATTTTCTTTAAAGGCATAGATTTTCTTGTATTTGCAGTGGCAGCTCTGCTTCCTGGTACTGGTGGTATAACCTGTTCTCTGGATCCCACTTGCTCTGGGTTCCAGGGATGTGTCAGGAAGCGCTGGGTCTGGCTTGCAAGAGAAAGAAGCACAACCATAGCATTCGCACCTGCTCTTCTGGTTTGGGTGGGGTGATAGGATGGCCCTGGGCTGGTGCCGACTTCTCTTTGCTTTCCTTCAGTCTGACCTTTGTTTTTCTAGAAACACTTGAGAATCTTAGACAGGGGAAGCTAGCTTCAGCTCCCTCATGGGAGAATCTACAGGGCAAGATGGCCCCTCCTAAGCCTGTGTGGTGCAGGCTGAGTTCCAGTGTCAGAAGAGCCGTTTCAAGTTTGCATGTGTGGTCACTCTGTGCTTTATAAGATGAATGAGTTAGGCAGGGAAGTACTTGGACACTTTCCATCTAGTATGCAAATTTTTATCATGTCACACATTAGTGGCCTCTTAGCTTCAAAACCTTTAATCATAAGAAACAATTTCTTTAGCGCATCTACACTTCAACTTGTGACACATACAAGTCCCAGTTTTGTGATAGAGCAAAGACACCACACCTTGGGGCCAATCTATCAACCATTTCCTGAAAGTCTTTTAAATGAATGTACAAGTGTTGCTACATCATGCTGACTATGATCATAGAGTAAGTCAATCTGCTTTCATAAAGTCAGTAAATAACCCAGCTGTTAAGCACAGGATGAGATTCTCAGGATAATGTTGATATGTCTTTGGCTAGAAGAACTGTTTTTTAAGATTAAATGAGCTAACACATGCCAAGTGCTTAAAGCAATTCACACATATATATAGTAAGTGATCAATAAAAGTTAGTGTTTATTGTTTTATTAATTATTATTAATATACTCAAATACATTTGTGGCTTCTTTTCCTTCTAAGAGGGAAGAGTGTTGTTTAGCACAGAGATTCTGTTACCAGAGTTTAGGGTGAAGCCCCAATTCTCAGAATTAGGATCTCCCACCCCATCCCTAAAATGCCAATTACAGAGACAAGTAATGATGATAAAAAAGAGAAGACATTTAATCAATATGCACACTGGGAAAAGGAACAGAAAAAAGGAGCCCCGTGACCCCAAGTTCCTCTTCAGGGAACTTACAGGGAGGAGGTTAGAACTATCACTGGTTAATGAGTATTTGATCCCAAAGGATAATTGATTCCTGGGAGAAATGTGTACTAGAATGCATGAAAGACATGCTCCCAGATCAGCCCTGGCTGCTTTTCAAATTCGAGCATTTGGAGGGATTTTGCTGCCCAAGTGGAAAGCTGAGGCCGGCTAACCTAAAATCAGGAGACATAGAGCTTTCGCTTTTCACCAGAAATGTGAAGCTTGACTAAAGAATTCAGGAAATTTGAAAAGTCCCATTATGCCAAGTCTATTGTCAATTTAAATCATCCTTGCCACCCTGTGTGCTTAATCTGGCAAATCTCTCTCCCTGTAAGGGCCACCACAAGTCCCTTCACCTCCTTGAAAGGAGCAGTCCAAAGTAAAGAAGGGGATTTGAGTTTTCCAGTTCATTCTCAGACTAGGAAAGGACCTTGAAATGTAATTCCCAGGCTTATCTCTAGGAAAATTGAGTAGAGAGACTTAGAAATGTTAGCTATGTTAAGGCCCAATGCTCTACAATCACCTGAGAGAAATTGCCGTTCACATGTAACAGGAAAGAGTTCACATGGCGTGGCACGGGGAAAGCTAGGGTGTGTCTATAATCTCTTAAGATAGATCTCATAGTATTACATTGAGTTTGAAATACAGAAAGCCCTGTCCTTATGAACAAATTATGTTATTGAAGTCTACTATTTAAAATATTGTTCGGTGCCAGGTGTGGTGGCGCACACCTGTAATCCCAGCAAATCAGGAGGTAGAGGTAAGAAGATCACAAATTTGAGGCCAGAGGCAGCCTGTATAACTTAGGAAGACCCTATCTCAAAATACAATGTAAAAAATGGGCTGGAGTTGTGGCTCAGTGGTAGAGTGCTTGTAAAAGCATGTGTGAAGTCCTAATTTCCACCCCTCAATGCCACACACACATACACATGCACACACACGCACACACAAAAAATAAAATAAAATAAAATAAAATCTTGTTTGGAAGCCTGGCTTGGTAGTGCATACCTGTAATACCAGCACTCAGGAAGCTGAGGGAAGAGGATCAACAACAGGATCAATGTGAGTTTGAGGCCAGCATAGACTACATAGTGAGTTCCTGCCAGCCTGAACTACATAGCAAGACCCTGTCCTTAAAACCCCCAAAATTTACATAAATAAAGTAATGTTTGAAACTAAGAATGCATGCCATATCCTACTATAAAGTAATTATCTCCCTTTGTTTTATTATTTTTTACAATTTGATATTTGTTCTTTGGGATCTTAGTTTTTGGGGAGTCCATGATTTTATTAAAATTTGCATTGTATTAAGCTAATACAGGTATATGGATACAAAGCCAAATGGTACTGCAGCAAAACAATATTGTACTCACCTCTGATCCCTACTTTGAGGAGGGGAGTCATTTTATATTATTTCAGCTGTTTCTTCTAGTATTGACCTCAATATTTCTACCCAGTTATATCCGATAGCTGTTCCTTGTTTTAAAGTTTAGGTCTGGTCTTGTCTTTTTTTCTTTCTTTGTATTTTTTAAACTATTATTTTAATTGTACAAATGCATGGGGCATTATGTGATAATTCAACACATGTATAGAGTGTATATGATCAAATCAGGTAGTTAACACTTCTCTTTAAGCTTTTTTGTTTATTTTGTTTTGTTGAGACAGGGTCTGGCCACATAGCCCAGGCTGGTCTTAAATTTGTAATCCTCCTTCCTTAGCCTCCTAAGTGCTGGGATTATAGATCTGTGCCACCACACCCAGCTCTTTAATTTTTTTAAATTAATATAATAATTGTACATATTTATATGGAATACCATGTGATATTTCAATACATGTATTGTATTGATCACTACATGAATATGTAGTGATCAAATCAGAGTAAGTAACATTTCCATCTCATCATTATTTTGGGTTTGGAGATGAAGAGCTCCTAAAAGCTTAAGATTTTCTTCCCATTAACTTCCTACTAGGGAAACTAGCCCCCACATGTCTGTCAGCTTGTCATGCTATGGGGGATTGTGTGTTGCTGTGATGATGAAAGCTATACCACCAGTATTTCAGATACCAGCAGGGCCACCACTGGTGGGCAGGTTTCAGCTGAGATTCCAGACTAAGACAGACTAGGAAGAAGGACCCTGCAGCCCATTCCCAAAACAATTAACCATTAAAAACCCTATGAATAGCAGAGAAGCACTGTCAATACAGAGCCATAAAATGAGCCCCCCAGGCTTGAAGGCATTCAAGAAATGACTGAGGAAGAGTTGCCTCCTCAAAATAGAGGTGATCTTAAGTGATGGGAATGGAGAAGTGCCCCCGGGACCTTCTTCGGCTGATGTGGCAGGACTCAGAATGAGAAGAAACACAGTGGCTATAACAATAGGCACAAACATAAAAAGATCATATGTATGGCACAGCACTGGGTAGTGTTTTGTTCTATTATACATAGGTTTACTGTGAGTCAGACCCAACTAGATGGCATTTAACAACAAAAGGGAGACTTAAGATTTAGCTCTCCTACCCAGCCCCTTCCTTTCCCTACCTTCATAAACATCTGCACAGACTTTCTATCCTCAATTTCCCCAATAGAGATATATCATAACTATTTGTTAGAGAAAAATCTGCACATATTTTATTTTGACTATGTAAATATTCACAACTAAGTCATAGTGTACTAAGATGGAATTGACTTTTTTACGTAACTTTTTACTTTGCCTGGAAAGTTAATAATTGTTTCTCTTTTTCGTTGCTTGTTTTCATTTTTTTAACCTCTCAGCAATTTTTCATCTTTAATGTCCCAATTATTCTCCATCCTCAGGCCAAGACTCAGATTTGCAAAAGCAGTTGTTGTTGTTGTTGTTAGGTGCCATCGAGTCGGTATCCGACTCATAGCGACCCTCTGTTCAACAGGGGAAACACTATTGTCAGTGCTTCTCTGCTGTTCATAGGGTTTTCAATGGCAGATTGATTTTTAGGAGGGGGTTGCCAGGTCCTTCTTCCAAGCCTACAGCTTCTGGTGTTCCCAGGCGGTCTCCCATCCAGGTACTAGCCAGGCCCGACCCTGCTTAGCTTCCGAGATCTGACAGGATCGGATGCCACAGGGCTACCGCTGCAGGCCGCAAAAGCAGTAACAATTCTCAATTTTCTTTCAAGTTTAGGACCTCATTTTTGGCCCAAGAAGATGCAATTCTTGAAAAAGCAAATGGCCAATCGCAAAAAGGTAAGTATTTATTTAAAAGATGCCTTTAGTGAAAGAATGAGAAAAGACTCCATATTGCCTTTCTTGCTTCCTGGCAGAATTCGTTTATTGACTATCTTCTAGAGAAAAATAACTTCTCCCTTTCTAAAATAAAAGTGGAAGTGACTGAAAGCACAAAGGAAAGTGACTCCAAGGAAATTCATACCTAGTATAGAAGTCAAATTGAGCTGGATAAACACTGACTATATCATAACCCCTGCAGCAGTAGCCCTGTGGCATCGGATCCCGTCAGATCTCAGAAGCCAAGCAGGGTCAGGCCTGGTTAGTACCTGGATGGGGGACCACCTGGGAACACCAGAAGCTGTAGGCTTGGGAGAAGGACCTGGCAACCCCCTCCCAAAAATCAATCTGCCATTGAAAACCCTATGAACAGCAGAGAAGCACTGACAATAGTGTTTCCCCTGTTGTACAGAGGGTCACTATGAGTCGGATACCAACTCGATGGCACCTAACAACAACAACAACAATATCATAACCATTATTAAGACACTTGAAAGGAAACAAAGTACAGTTCCCATCCCATATGGCAAGGCCTTGGTCCTCTCAGTCCTACAAGCCTCATATGTACTGGTCGGGTTTTGTTACTTGGGTTTTGTAAGTAGGAGTTGCTATCACTAGATAATGGTTAAACAAAAAGGCCATGAGGAACTAAAGAGCTCCTTTAGAAATTCTCATACCTCTCCACCACTGAAGTCAGAGGAAGCAAAGTTAACACCAAGGTGTCCTAACTTAGTCTACAATGGGGGAATTTCCCTTTTCATTTGCTGATATGGCAACACAATAGTTTCACTTTTTTAATTGTTCTGGATGATATTTGAATAAAACTAGTTGATCTGGCTTCTATTAAATAAATATACATGTGAGTTGATTTTACAATTATTTATTTGCCAACTTTAGACTGGAGTCAATGTGTAATGAATAATAAAGCCTCCACATGCTTTTCATATTCCCTAACCATGAATGTCTGCTTTTTGTGATTATAACATTATGCTATCTGACCATAAGATAAAGTGATCCCTTTTCTTAAAAGAAAGATCTCATAATTTAGGAGTGTAAATGTGGGCTATCTCCTTCAAGGTAGTTGCCTCAAGAGACTGTATTCTAATCTGGTTATGCTGCCATTATACAAAGTAGTTTCAGAAATTACTTCAGAAGAAACTTCTAGAATTACCTTCAGCACCTGGTTAGAGTTGCCAGACAAAATACAAGTGCCCAGTTAAATGTGAATTTGGTATAAACAGGGGACATATTTATACTAAGAACTATTGTTTATTCAAAATTCAAATTTAACCATGCATCCTGTTTTGTTGTTATCGTTGGTGCTGTTCTTTTTGCTAATTCTGGCAACTCTATGCCTACGTATTTCTTATAAACAAATTCTGGCAACTCTATGGGTATTTCTTATAAACAAATTAGCTAATGTCAGTCTTCCTTGGAAGATGGTTATGATTTCACACATAATCTAAAATCTTTCACAGTGAAATATGATGCCAAAATGGATAAAGTCAATTTACCATTTGTTGTTAGGTGCCGTTGAGTCATGTCTGACTCATAGCGACCCTCATAGGATTTTCAATGGCTGACTGTTTAGAGATTGCCTTGGGAGTGGATTGCCACATCCTTCTTCCATTTTTTGTGGTGCTGGGAATCGAACCCAGGACCACAGAGACTGCAGAGTGGCACTCTACAAACTGAGCTAAATCCCAGCCCCAATTTACCATTAGTCCCTTAAAAATAACATTATACAACCAGGTGTGATGGGGCAGCCCTGTAATCGCAGTGACTCAGGAGGTAGAGGCAAGAGGAATGCAAGTTTGAGGCTAGAGGCAGCCAGAAAAAGAAACCATTATGAACTAAGCAAGCAAGTTTTCTGATAAGTCTTGTAAAATGGCTTTGACCAAAGTGCTCAGAGTTTTTCCAAAATAGTTTTAATCAACAGCAGGATTTGGAAGAATATTTAGCCTCCCAAAATTATCAGTGAAAAGGGAAGTCAGATTCTGAGCAGGAGCTAACAAAACAGAGCTATGGCTTTTGTCTATAGTATCAATGGTTAGTGTCACATTAACGATCAGTATTCAACTACTAAACCTTTTACATAGTTGGCTCTGAGTCTTGGCTTGGTTTTGTCATTTGCATACAACCTTATAAAGCCTTTTGCTGTACTTTGGAAGAACTGCACAGGAAGGAAAACTTCTCCAGAAATAATTAAGTGAATTTAGTCCCTGGTGAATTAACTTTCTCCATAAAATTTTTTTGACAATTTATGATACTATCCTGTTACCTCTGACAGATAAGGTGCACATTCTGTATTATACTCACCCTTATTTGCCAAGTTCTTGACGGTAACCTACTCCATAAATTACTTGTACATTGCAGGCATTTTATCGTTTTATTATTATTATTGGCATTGTTGTTTTCATAATACCCTACTATTGGCATGCCAGGAATTATTCTCTAACTTTTGCAAAGGTACTTTTAGTAGGTCAGAGGGAGTGAGTGAATGGTTATTAAGCAGCATCAGACAAAAGCCCTTTGTATTCAGTGGGTGTTTTTTTTTTCCTTTAGGCAAAGCTGTCTTTGAAAAAAAAAGTTGACTAAAGAACATTTTGAGATTCTTCCATACTTGGACGTTAAGAGGTAACTCAAAAACAAGTAAGGTGAAAATAATATTTTACTGAAACATGGCATCTCAAGGCATATTTGTTGGCTATTGGTTTCTACCCTGAAATTGAAAAATCAAGCATTTTTCAAAAGTAACTGAAATATAAAACTGGTAAGTCAACTGAGTATGTGGTCCCTAAAATACCATTGATATATAAGATGTCACCGGCATTAGGTTTACACAGACAGTAATTTTTTTTTAAACGTACATACATATGCGCACACACACAAACACATAAATCACTAAACTTAAAAGGAAAAAATGTTATCCTATGTTACAGTTGAGAACTGTCATCAAAAGATATCATTAAGACTAAAAACTCAGGCTAAAGATGTAGCTCAGTGGTAAAGCACTTGCCTAGCATGCACAGCCTGCAGCGGTAGCCCTGTGGCATCCGATCCCGTCAGATCTCCGAAGCTAAGCAGGATCAGGTCTGGTTAGTACCTGGATGGGAGACCTCCTGGGAACACCAGAAGCTGTAGGCTTGGGAGAAGGACCTGGCAACCCCCTCTCAAAAATCAATCTGCCATTGAAAACCCTATGAGCAGCAGAGAAGCACTGACTATAATAGTGTTTCCCCTGTTGTACAGAGGGTCGCTAAGAGTCGGATACCGACTCGATGGCACCTAACAACAACAAGCATGCACAAGACCTTGGGTTCCATCCCCAGCACCACACACACACACACACACACACACACACACACACACACACACACACACACCATGAGCCAAAATAAACCTCTCTAAAAATAAATTAATTAAATAAAAAGAATGAAGAAGCAACCACAAAGTTGAAGAAGGTATTGTAAATAATCATTCATCTATTTGTACTCATGTGCATATTATAGTGTCTATTATAGTGTAATATTTTTTAAATCACTGGAATGATAAAGAAATCTATTATTCAGCCTCTATCAGAATTACTCTTAGAGAGAAGTTTGTGCACAGTTGGAAGCAATACTTTCATAAGATACTAGGTTTCTTGTTAAGTGCCATTGAGTCTGACTCATAACAACCCTATGTACGACAGACAAAACACTACCCAACACTGTGCCATACCTGGCACTGTTGTTAGTGCTTCTTGGCTATTCACAGGGCTTTCAATTGCTGATTGTTTTTTGTTGTCATTGTTTTGTTTTGTTTTGTTTTGTTTTTTGTGGGCGGAGTGGGCTGCCAGGTCCTTCTCCAAAGCTATAGCACCTGATGTTCCCAGGTGTCTCCCATCTAAGTACTAACCGGGTCCCACCCTGCTTAGCTTCTGAGGTCTGACAGGATCATATGCCAGGATGGTATGGCAGCAGGCAATATACTAGGTAGAATTAGTATAATAGACAGCAATGGTTTTGCCTTACCTATATACCTTCTTGCTCTTTTGGAGATAAAATCCCAATTTTTCTTTGGATCTATTGATCTATTATATCATCAGGCTTTCAAACATAGTATGCTTATCCCTTCCTCATTACAGGTGTATGCATGTAACTCAACCCAACCACTCAGAGAGCCCGGTCTGTCTAGCTACAGTGATTGGACCTACTATTTGCATGGACCCCAAAGGGTCAATCAGGGTCCTTTTTAGTACATCTGAAGTTGAAGGTGCCAGGTACACTCCTTACCCTCTCAGGTAGGCAAATAAACAAATCATATTTTTATTTAAACTCATTAGAGTGGATTTCTATCAGTTCAGCTCAAAGAGTTCTAACCAAACAAGTAGTCAGATCTCTGAAGGATATGTTCAGTTACCACAAGTGATGGCCAAATTATTTTGTAAGGAGGGTGATTCTAGTTGTCTTCATCCATTTTCTGCTACTGTAACAGAATACTACAGACTGGGTGATGTATAAAGGAAAGAAGAGTTCATTTAGCATATGATTCTGGAGGCTGAGATCTCCAAGGAGATGTGATAGCAGCTGGTAGGGACTTTTGTGCTACATTATCTTATGATGGAAAAGCAGAAAGGCAAGCAAGTGCATGGAGAAGAGACAAGTACAGGGGGCAGAGTTGTTTTATAACAACCTGCTCTTCCAGTAACTAACCCATTCTCATAACAACATTAATCAACTCACAAGGGCTCTGCCCTCATGACCCAATCACCTCTCATTACACCTCACATTCCAGCACTACCACATTGAGGATCAAGACAAGCCATAGCACTGGTTAACAGTGGGGCTTTAACTGAGTTGTATATGTAGCCTCTCCCATTTGTCCTTACATTAACCTGTCTCCATGTGTAGCAAATTACCACAAATTTAATGGCTAACAACAACATATTTTTTACTTCCCAGTTTCTGTGAGTCAGGAATCCAGGCATAGTTCCCTTGAATCTCTGCCTCAGGGGCTCTCCCAAGGCACCATCAAGTGTCTGCCATGGCTGAGGTCTTATACGAAGGCTTGATGGGGGAATGACCTGCTTCCAAGCTCACATGCTCAGTTCCCAGCTGGCTGTTTGCTGGAGGCCACCCTTATTTGCTTGTCACATGGGCTTCTCTAACGTGGTTGTATATTTCATCAAAGTATATATGTTGGGAAGGCATTGAGAAGGTGTGTAAGTAAGACAGAAGTAAAAACTACATAATCATAGAAATGACATCCCATCCCTTTGCCATATTATAATGGTTAGAAGCAAGTTGCCAAGGCAGCTCACACTCAAGGAGAAGGGATTACACAGGGGCAAGATTATGAGGAGATATGGATTAGTGGAGGCTATCCTGTGGATCATAACAAATTATGGATAACACTTCGAAAAATGGGAATACCAGAACACCTAATTGTACTCATGAGGAATCTGTACATGAACCAGGAGGCAGTTGTTCAAATAGAACAAGGAAACACTGCCTGGTTTAAAGCTGAAAAAGGTGTGTGTCAGGGGTGTATACTTTCACCATATCTCTTCAATTTTATATGCTGAGCAAATAATCCCAGAAGCGGGACTTTATGAGGAAAAGTGCAGCATCAGGATTGGAGGAAGACTCATTAACAACCTGCGTTATGAAGATGACACAACTCTGCTCGCTGAAAATGAAAAAGATCTAAAGCATTTACTGAGGAAGATCAAAGAACATAGCCTTCAATATGGATTGCGACTAAACATCAACAAAACAAAAATCCTTACAACTGGGTCAGTATGCAACTTCACAATAAATGGAGGTTGTCCACGATTTTGCTTTACTTGGTTCTATAATCAACACCTATGGAAGCAGCAGTCAAGAAATCAAAAGACACTGCTTTGGGAAAAGCTGTGGCAAAAGATCTTTTAGAGTTTTAAAAAGTCAAGATGTCACATTGAAGACAAAGGTGCGCCTAACTCATGCCATGGTATTTTCAGTAGCATCATATGGTTGTGAAAGCTGGACACTGAACAAGGGAGACAGGAGGAGAATTGATGCTTTTGAATTATGGTGCTGGAGATGACTATTGAATATATCATGGACTGCCAGAAGAACCAACAGATCTGTCTTAGAAGAAGGGCAACCAGAATGCCCCTTGGAAACAAGGATGGCTAGACTGTGTCTTACATATTTTGGACATGTAGTCAGGAGAGATCAATCCTTGGAAAGAAACATCATATTTGGGAGAGTGGCAAGTCAACAAAAAAAAGGAAAACCCTCCACTAGATGGATTGACATGGTGTCTGCAACAATGGGCTCAAACATAAGTAAGATCATGTGCCTGGCACAGAATTGGGGAGTGTTTCATTCTGCTGTACATAGGGTCGCTATGAATCGGACTTGACTCAATGGCACCTAACAAAAACAACAACATTCTATAGTCTGTTTACTATGGTGTTCAAGTGTTTAATTCAAATTTGAAATAGTATCAGTAAGAAGGGGCAGTAAATTGTTAGCCTGCCTGGGCCATGTGTTTTATCCTGCTATATATTCACAGCTAAAGCAAAGATGTCACG
>VMDO01001960.1:102059-141454 GCA_007922755.1 Pedetes capensis
ATATTTTGGACATGTAGTCAGGAGAGAACAATCCCTGGAGAAGGACATCATGTTTGGAAGAGTGGCAGGTCAACGGAAAAGAGGAAAACCCTCCACCAGATGGATTAACACAGTGTCTGCAACCATGGGCTTAAACATAAATAAGATGGTTTGCCTGGCACAGAATCGGCAAGTGTTTCGATCTGCTGTACATAGGGTCGCTATGAGTCGGACTCGACTCGACGGCACCTAACAACAACAACAATTATCCACTAAGGCTGATAGAGGGGCCCAGAAGGTCAAGGAGCTTGGGAATGATGCACAGTAAATTAAATTAAACCTCTAGACTAACATGGGAAAACATTCTATACTAAGATACTCCTGTCCTCCTGAAACCTTTAGAAATCAAAGGAGCATCATAAAGTTTATGGGAGTTTTGCTGTGAGAACACTGTAAGTCAAGCAAGTTACAAGCAGTAAATTATCTTCACATTAGCCACCTATTTGGATTTCCTCATCAGTTCTTAGACACGTATCTGAAAAGACAAACAAATTAGTTAAAATCACAAGTACTTAACTCCTAAATTAAAAACTTGAGAAGAAAATTATGTATACAACATACTAATTATTTTATTTACAAAGTAATTTTATATAGTTATATACACATATTGCATATAAATTATATGTATCATATATATGTTGCTGTTGTTAAGTGCCATTGAGTCAGATCCAATTCATAATGACCCTATGTATAACCAAATGAAACATTACCTGCCACTGCGCCAGGCACGTGATCTTTTTATGTTTGAGCCCATTGTTGCAGTCACTATGTTTTTTCTCACTTTGAGTCATTCCACATCAGCAAAAGGAGGTCCCAGGGGCTTTACTCCAT
Organism: Pedetes capensis; assembly: GCA_007922755.1. NCBI lineage: Eukaryota > Metazoa > Chordata > Mammalia > Rodentia > Pedetidae > Pedetes > Pedetes capensis. Next base: position 102,930 of record VMDO01001960.1, read on the forward strand.
TCCCATTGTTAAGATCAACTCTACTTTGAGGAGGCAACTCTTCCCCAGTCATTTCTTGAATGCCTTCCAGCCAGGGGAGCTCATTTTCTGCCACTGTATTTGACAGTGATTCTCTGCTATTCATAGAGTTTTCAATGGCTAATTGTTTTGGGAATGAGCTTTTAGGTCCTTCTCCCTAGTCTATGTTAGTCTGGAAGCTTAGCCAAAACCGGTCAAGCATGGGTGGCCCTGCTAGTATCTGAAATATCAGTGTCATACTTTCAGCATCACAGCAACACACAAGCCTCCACAGCACAACAAGCTGACAGACACATGGGGGATCATATATATAATGCATATTATGTTCCTTTGTTTTGTAAATGATTTACCTCCCCCTAACCTCCATTTCAAATTTCAACCTTTTGAGTTCATGAGAAGGAAGGAAGGAATACTTCTGTGTCCACAATCGAGTGGTGTAGAGCAAAGGAATTCATATCAAGTCAACCACAATGATGAGGGCATAGAACCTGGTTGATTCATCTCAAATACAACATGTCTAGTCAGCTTAATACTGGCACACACTTAATTTTAAGCTTATGAAAAGACTGTTCCAAAAGCTCATTTGGAAGTATTCATTAAATGATGATACTATTAGCACAGGTACACATGACCTATGATAAGTATGAAACAATCCTAAAGACATAGTTCGTAGCAGTGTCTTCTGCCAAAGGGAGCATGTTTATGTTCTGGAAGGTCTGAGTCAATAATTAACTTGGTTCTTGGTGCCACAGAGATCTTGGCACTTGTCCTATGTTCTGGAACTCAACAATGTTGTTGTTAGTGTGACCTATCTAAAGTCCTGGTATGAGATCTCTGCAAAAGCTTATGCTTTGAATCCTGTCTCCCCTCCACTAAATGAAAAGCTGTTAAGACCAGAAGCTGAAGAAACAGTAGTTGAAAATCCAGATTCTCTATTCCCAACCTGTCTAAGAGAATGCTACCCCTGAGCACTCTCTAAATTCCCATGAAGTATAAATATAGGCAAAGAGTGTGAAGTTGCCTTTGGAGATATGTAATGAACACCTGCTCTTTTGTCTACCCAGCATCATTTCCTCACTCTTTTAGTAACAACACATGAACTTTTATCAGACATCTAGTCTGCCACACTCAGTTCACTCAGGTCAAGTAAGCTGACCATAAGACTTGAGGTGGACAGGGCAGTGACTCAGGCCTAACAAATCAGAGTCCCAGCAATTGTTTCATAGGTGAATATGTGATCCAGCTTGGAACAATGAACATCAGCTCTGGGATTTTTCCTGGAACAACTTCAAAAGAAGCATTCACTTTTGGACTTGCTAAGATTGTAGGATATAGAGCCAGCACGAGAATTAAGCTGTCCTGGGTGGCAGTTGAAACACCACTTGAATAGCAAATGCAAATGTTGTACCACAAACTACTGCCAACAGTTGATGGATATGGGAGGTCATTCAAATACTTATGGACTTAGAGGAGTTACTGGTGCCCTTTGGACTCTCAGAAAGGCTGAAGATGGCCTTTCTCTCATATCTTGTTAAGGGTCTTGACCTTCTTGTCCTTGAATCAAACCTCTACTCCCTGAAATCTTCTTTAATTTCTCCAGATGGCCAGATATATTTTATTTGTTAAAATTCCCAATAATTTGCCTTGGTAAACCAGTTTTCAAGGAATGTGTATACAGACCAGGCTTAATGTAGGAAAATGCCATTATTTAAGAAAGAGCTTTCCAAGAGAGCTCCCCCAAATGGAATGGGATGCTTCATAAACACCCATGTCACTGGAGTTGTTCTGTATCACTGAGACTCAGTAAAGCCAAATAAATTGTCCAAAGTAACACAGCTGATAAATGGCAAAGCCAAATTATAACCAAAGCTATCTGATCTCAAAGGCTGTGCTTTCTCCACCATGCTAAAGAATATTGCTTTCCTGTTGTTAAGTGCTGTTGAGTTCGACTCATAGCAACCCTACGTACAACAAATTGAAACACTTCCCGATTCTGTGCCAGGCACACAATCTTATTTTTGTTTAAGCTCATTGTTGCAGACACTGTGTCAATCCATCTGGTGGAGGGTTTTCCTTTTTTTGGTTGACCTGCCATTCTCCCAAACAGTCAAATGCCTCTGCACAGTCAATAAAACATAGACATCTTTTTTATATTCTCTGCTTCCAGATAATATCCACCTGATATCAGCAATGGTGTCCCTGGTCCCCACCCTCTTCTGAAACTGGCCTGATTTTCCAGCAATTCCCTGTCTATACACTGCTGCAGTCACTTTCAAATGATCTTGAGGAAAATTTTGCTTGTGTGTGATATTAATGATATTGTCTGATAGTTCTCACATTCAGTTGGATCCCCTTTTTGGGGAATAGGCAAATATGGATCTCTTCCAGTCAGTTGGTCAGGTAGCTGTTTTCCAAATCTGTTGGCATAAACATGTTAACACCTCCAGTGCTGCATCTAGTTGTTGAAACCTCTGTTGGTATCCTATCAATTCCTAGAGGCTTGTGTTTCACCAGTTCTTTCAAGGCAGCTTCCACTTCATCCTTCAATACCATTGGTTCCTTTTCATATGCAACCTCTTGAAATGGCTGGTCATCTTCCAATTCTTTTTTGTATAATGACAGTGTATATTCCTTCCATCTTCTTTTGATGTTTCCTGCATCATTTAATATTTTCCCTGTAGGATCTTTCACTATTGCCACTCAAAGCTTGAATTTTTCTTCACCTCCTTAAGCTTGAGAAACACAGAGTGTGTTTTCTGCCTTCAGCTCTTTGCACATGTCATTATAACATTTGCTTTTGTCTTCTTGAGCTACCTTTTCAAATCTTCTGTTTAGTTCCTTAACTTCATCATGTCTTCCTTTTACTTTAGCTGCTCTACATTCAAAAGCAAGTTCCAGCATCTCTTTTGATACGTAATTTGGTCTTCTCTTTTTTCCTGTCTTTTTAATAACCTTTTGCTTTCTTCATGATCAGTATATTTTATGTCATGACACAACTTGTTTGGTCTCCCATCATTTGTGTCTAATGCATTAAACTTGTTCTTGAGGTGGTCTCTGAACTCAGCTTGGATATACTCAAGGTCATACCTTGGCTCTCGTATACTTGTTCAAATTTTCTTCAGCTTCAGTTTGAACTTGCATCTGAGAACTTGATGGTCTGATCCACAATCAGCACCTGGTCTTGTTCTGACATTTGATATGGAGCTTTTCCATAGTTTCTTTCTACAGATGTAGTCAATTTGGTTTCTGTACGTTCCATCTGGTGAAGTCCATGTGTTCAGTTGCCGTTTATGTTGGTGGAAAAATGTATTTGCAATGAGAAGGTCATTGGTCTGACAAAATTCTATTGTGTGATCTCCAGCATCATTTCTCTCACCAAGGCCATATTGCTTTCCTAGTCACTCTAATGTAGACAGACTTAAAATGGTGTTTGGGCTTTGTTTTTTTTCTGTCTCTTACTCCTCTTCAATGATTGGGGTGCAGACCTTCAGGAAGAGTACTGTGATGATTAATTTTATGTCTCAGTTTAATTGAGCTCTAGACTGCCCAGAAATTTGGTTAAACTTTTTTTTTTTTTTTTTTTTTTTTTTTTTTGGTGGTATTGGGAGCTGAACCCAGGGCCTCGCGCTTGCATGCTCTGCAAGTGCTGGGCCACTGAGCTGCACCCTCAGCCCATTTTTTACTTTTTGAGACAGGATTTCACTAAGTTATGCAGACTGCCTCTGGTCTCAAATTTGTAATCCTCCTGTCTCCACCTCCCAAGCTGCTGGGATTATAGGTGTGCACCACCGTGCCCGGCTCAGTTAAACATTATTTCAGGTTGTGTCTGTGTGAATATTTCTGGATGAGATTAATATTTGAATAGGTCTATTTAGTAAAATAGATTGTTCTCCCTAATGTGGATGGACCATTCAGTCTCTTGAGGGCCTGAACGGAAGGCTGAATAAGAAGAAATTCTTGCCAGGAATAGTAGTGCATGCTTGTAATCCCAGCAACTCAGGACATGGAAGCAGGAGGATTGTAAATTCAAGGCCAGAGGCAGCCTGCCCAACTCAGTGAGACCATGCTTCAGAATAAAAAATTAAAAAAGGGCTAGGGGTACAGCTCAGTAGTAGAATGTAGCATGTGTGAGACCCTGGATTCAATCTCTCAACACTGCAATCAATCAATAAATCAATCAATAAATAAATACATTTAAAAATAGGGAACTGTTTCTGATGATTGCTTTAGAGGTGGGACATTAATCTGCTTTTGTGCTTGGACCAAAACTTATACCATTGACTCTCCTGGGTCTCCAGCTTGTTGACTACAGATCTTAGACTTCCCAATCTACATAATCATGTGCACTAATTCCATATAACTAATTGCATGTGTGTGTGCATGTGTGTGTATATATGTGAAAAGTGCCACGGCCATTTCTAACCATATTGTCTGACAAGGTCCGGATATGGGGAATAGGGGTTCAAGGAACTCATCTTCCAAGAAATGGACAGGGATGGGGAAAAGGAATATGTGCTTTTTGCTTTCTAGGAATAGGATTACTGCTTCTAATTATTATGTGCATAATTACTTCATATTTAGGACTAATACTCATAACTAATATTGTATTAAACTCTAATGAAACAAATGCTGAAAGAATGACATGACTGGGGGAATTTGTAAATGACTTAGAGGTAATGACCACCAATTGTAAGAGTTATGTGGACAATATTCTAGTTAAAGCTGATCAGCAATTTCCACCCTGGAACTCAAGCATTAAGTAATTTATGCTTCAGCTGCAGCTGGCTGAGTTGTTATCCCCTACTTGGACTGAAGTGGCCCCATCTATGGTAGCTAAGGTTTACAAAAAAAAAGTATAGAACAATCAAAAGAATACATAGGCCTGTTCCTACAGTGCAAAAGCATCCTTGATAATTTAGCATGGAGGTGCTTATCTGTTTAAAGGTAGACCTTGGCTCCCAGCTGGGGGAAAGAGTGGATACACAGCATGGGGAGGTGCTTATCTATCTATCTTGGTTCCCAGCTATAGGAAAAAAGTAGAGGCTGATGTTTTGGTCAGCCTGACCCCCCACTGCCTTACATAGAAACATATAATGAACAAGGGGCTAAAATGATAAATAAAGGATAGAGTTCAAATTTAATACCCTACTATAGCTTATCATTTATGAAAAGCCTGAGAAGAGGTGGACCTTCCAGGTGTTTATCTAAAGATAGTAAAGTTTATGCTTTGAACTATGGGCTGTTATGATTAACAGGTGCTTGTGAAACTTTGTTTCATGGATAACTGCATGTGCTACTCTTACTGTTTGCATGACCTAAGCCTAAAAAGGCTGTATAAAAAACTGACCTATCTGAGCAATAAACGGAACAGAATCACACTGCCTCTGAGCTGCTGTGTCTCTGTTACCCATTGCCGACTCCTCACCTGCCTTCAGGGACCCCTGGATCTTAGGCTGCAGCTGGTCTGTGGCAGAAAAGGTATATATGTTATATTGATTCTGTTTCTCTGGAGAATCCAAACTAATGCATACATCTAGTATGAAACTGCATAAGAGTGTGCAATTAAATTACACACAGAATGACTTACTAAAATCCTTAACACAAACTGTGATACCACAGAATCTCAGTTTCTTCATTGGTACAATGGGTTTAGTAAAGAAACTGACTCCATTTTTTGATGCTTGATTATTGACTACTAGTAGCTCTTCCCCTTCTACCCACATCTGGGAAAACTGATAAGAAAGCCAAGATAGTCCCTTCTTTGCTGCTGCTGGGAAGTTGGATGGGAAGTTCAAACCATGTGTGGGAACCTTCATACTGACCCCTTCCACTAACCACCCAAAATTAACACAACAACTAAAAATACCGAAGCCACCCTAATTTCCTTAATCTCTTTCAAGCCATTTTTTATCTGCTTAGGCAATACCCTGCTATCTCCCAAAAGCCTCATTATGTGAGTAATGGACCTTTTGATCCCCTCTTAAAGGGCTGGGGGTATCCTCAGTCTTAACATCCATGTCAAGTTTTAGGTGAGAGTTCTTCCTGTTTCTAAAGAGTGGTCACAACAGCAGGAATACTACTAATACTAACTACCTTCAATAATTATTGTGAGAAGTAGAGATCATGTAATAAAGTACAGAGCTTTACAATAACATAGTGGGTGCTCATAAAGTTATGATAAAGTTGAAGTGGGCTAATAATTATAAAGTAACTTAAAATAATGTCTAGCATATTACTAAGTGCTTTTCAAGTGTTTGATAAGTATAAAAATAAAATAAAGACCCTTTGTCTGTGCTAGTGTGGTCAATGTTTTAATTTTGTACATGAAAGAAAATCCACAGTTGGCACTTAAAATTACATCTACAAAGCATTTGCTTGTGAAACAGTATATTTCCAATCCACTTATAAATGCATTCAAGAAAAACAAAATTTCTCATTCCTAGGTGTCATATTTATGATTTCAGGCATAGATATATGCTGATAACAATCTGCAATTCAGTTCTCTCATGGTAATAAACTGGAAAATATGGAGGGTGGCTGGCATCAACAGCACAGGCAGAGCTGTAGTCCTTTGAGAAGAGGAGACCTCCCACTCAGATTTTGAAGATGGTGAAACAGAGTAGTTGGAATGCAGCCCAACTCACTCTGCCTGCTGAAGATTTCAGTGACAGATTCCCACACTTACCCCTAATAAATTGTCTAGTAGATGGAACTTAAGCATGGATCTGTTTTTGTTGCTGTTGTTGTTTTTGCGGTACTTGGGGGTTGAACTCAGGATCTTATGCATGCTTTGCAAGTGCTCTACCACTGAGCTGCACTCCCAGCCCACTTTTTGTATTTTATTTTGAGACAGGGTCTTGCTAAATTATGCAGGTTTCCTCTGGCCTCCAACCTACCTACAATCCTCCTGCCTCTGCTTCTGGAGTCACTGGGATTATAGGAGTGAGCCACTGTGCTCAGCATACCTGGATTTTTTTTTAAAGTCCCCGAGGATTTCCAGAAGTAATAGAACCAAATGAAACCTCAGTAGAAGCTCTGTTAGAGACCAACCACAGCAATATTGACAGTTTTCTAATTTGTACCCTCCTTCATGCAGGCTAAACATGCATTTAATGCCACTCCACTACAAGGAAATGGTTGTTGCTAGTATGTAATCCCCCTACCCTTTTGGAGATAGGATCTCTCTATGTAGCTCATGCTGGCTTGGAGCTTGCTTTGTAGTCCAGGCAGGACTAGAACTCAGGATCCTCCTGCCTCAGCCTTCTAAGTACTGGGATTATGGGAGTGTGCCACCACATCTGGCTAATCTGCAATTCTTTATCAAGTGAATGTCTATAGCCCTTTCCCTGAAGTATCTATGAACTGCAGGGAGCTATGTGAGACCTTCATTGCTTCAAGAATTACAAAGACCTATTTGGAGAAGACACTGACACTTGTCGAGGGTGATTTAGAAGCCTTCTAGACAGAAGAAAGCCTTCAGCCGTACCACTGTGGCATCCGATCCCACCAGATCTTGGAAGGTAAGCAGGGTCTAGCCAGGTTAGTACTTGGATAAGAGACTGCCTGGGAACCCCAGGTGGTGTAGGCTTGGGAGAAGGACCTGGCAACCCACTCCCAAAAAACAATCAGCCATTGAAAACCCTATGAATAGCAGAGAAGCACTAACAATACTGTTTCTCCTGTTGTATGTAGGGTTGCTATAAATTGGACCTGACTCGATGGTACCTAACAACAACAAGAAAGAAGAAAACTCTAGACCACAAACTTCATCAGGACTGTGAGCAGATATCTGGAAAAGATCTATTTAACCATTCCTGCCCCTTCCCACAAGAAAAAGTAGATACTGCTATGAAAGAAGTCTTCCTACATAATAGTAAGTGACATTTGGCCTAAGACAGGCCATTGGTCCCTTAGCCCCATTGACTTTGAAAGTATTGACTGTGCCTAATAGTGAAGATGGTGAAGCCCCTTTGTTTTCATTTTAGAGGTAGAGAAGTGACCAGATATTATAGTCAGTGTGGTTTCAACTGGAAAATCTCTACTGTTGTTGTTGTTATTGTTGTTAGGTGCCCTCAACTGGTGTCCAACTCATAGCGACCCTACTTACAATTGTTAGTGCTTCTCTGCTATTCATAGGGTGTTCAATGACTGATTGTTTTTTGGGAGTGGGTTGCCAGGTCCTTCTCCCAGGCCTATAGCACCTGGTGTTCCCAGGCAGTCTCCCATCCAAGTACTAATCAGGCCCAACCCTGCTTAGCTTCCAAGATCTGAGGGGACTGGATGCCACAGTGGTACAGCTGCAGGCATGTTCATATTAGAGCATTCTAAATTTGTATAGTTACTCTTGTCAGTGAGTTTTATACCTTCTCATAATTTCCTCTTACTCATTAATGTTTCTTTTCTTCAGTTTAAGAAATTCCCTTTAGAGCTGGGCACAGTGGCTCAAGGCAGGAAGATCCAGAGCTTGAGGCCAGAGGTACCCTGCATAATTCAGTAAGGCCTTGACTCAAGATAAAAAATAAAACATGGACTGGGGGCATGCAGCCCAGGGGCAGTGCACTTGCAAAGTATGTGCAAAGCCCAGGGTTCAACCCTCAAAAACAAAAAACAAACAAACAAACAAAAAATTCCAAACTTCCCTTTAGCATAGATCTAGTGAAAATATATTCTCTCCACTTTTGTTTATCTGGAAATGTCTTTAATTCTCATGCATTTCTAAAGCATAGCTTTTCTGGGTACAGCAATGTTGGTTATTGGCTGGCCATTTGTTCCTTCATGCTGTTCTCTTCTCGCCTGTAAGAGTTCTACTAAAAAGTCAGCTATCAGGCAAATTAAAATACCATTATGTGTTATTTGTTGCTTTTATTCTTACTACTTTCAGAAGCTTCTCTTCACCTTTAACTTTTGAGAGCTTGATTATAATATATTTTGGGGTAGATTTAATTGAGTTAAATAAGACTGGTGATCTTTGACCTTTCTATCCCTAGATATTTGGATCCTTCTCTAGGTTTGGGACCCTCACCTGTGGATGCACTAATAATTACTGGTGACTGGAATGCAAAAGGTGGAAACAAGAAGACTCCGTAGTTGGAAAACATGACAGTAGTGACAGAAATGATGCTGGAGATCGTATAATAGAATTTTGTCAGACCAATAACCTATTCATTGCAAATACATTTTTTTCACCAACATAAATGGTGACTATAGACAAAGAACTCACCAGTTGGAACATACAGAAACCAAATTGACTACATTTATGAAAGAGATGATGGAAAACCTCAGTATCAAAAGTCAGAACAAGACCAAGTGCTGATCGTGGAGCAGACCATCAACTGCTCATATGCAAGTTCAAAGTGAAACTAAAGAAAATTAGAACAAGCATATAGAGCCAAGGTATAACTTGAGTATATCCCACCTGAGTTCAGAAACCACTTCAAAAACAGATTTGGCGCATTAGACACTAATGGTTGAAGACCAGATAAGTTATGGCATGCCATCAAAGAATCATTCATGAGGAAAATAAAAGGCTATTAGAAAGGAAAAAAAGACCAAATTACATGTCAAAAGAGACTCTGAAACTTGCCCTTGAACATCGAGCAGCTAAAGTAAAAGGAAGACATGACAAAGTTAAATAACTAAACAGAAAATTTCAAAGGGCAGCTCAACACAAACTCAAATATTATAATGACATGTGCAAAGAGCTGGAGATAGAAAACCAAAAGAGAAGAATATGCTCTGCTTTGCTCAAGCTTAAAGAATTGAAGAAAAAATTCAAACCTTGAGTGGCAATAGTGAAGGACTGTACAGGGAAAATACTAAATAATGCAAGAAACATGAAAAGAAGATGGAAGGAATACACAGAGTCATTATACCAATAAGAATTGATGCATGACCAACCATTTCAAGAGATCACATATGATCAAGAACCAATGATACTGAAGGACAAAGTGGAAGCTGCCTTGAAAGGATTGGCAGAACCCAAGGCTATAGGAATTGATACAATATCAGTAAGATATTTCTACAAACAGATGCAGCACTAGAGGTGCTTACTTGTTTATGCCAACAGCTACCTGGCCAACTGATTGGAAGAGATCAATATTTGCACCTATTCCCAAGGAAGGGGATCCACTCAAATGTGGACATTATCAAACAGTGTCATTAACATCTCACACAAGGAAAATTTTTCTAAAGATGATTCAAAAGTGACTGCAGCAGTATATTGACAGAGAATTACCAGAAAGTCAAGCTGCATTCGGAAGAGAGTGTGTAATCAGGGACATCATTGCTAATGTCAGATGAATATAAGCCAAAAGCAGAGAATACCAGAAAGATATCTATCTATGTCTTATTGACTATGCAAAGGCATTTTATTGTGTGGATCACAACAAGTTATGAATAACATTGCAAAGAATGGGAATACTAGAGCACTTAACTGTATTCATAAAGAATCTGTACATGGACCAGGAGGCAGTTGTTCTAAAGAAAAAGGAAATACAGCCTCGGTTAAAGTCAAGAAAGGGGTATGTCAGGGCTGTATCCTTTCACTGTACCTCTTCAATCTCTATGCTGAGCAAATAATCTGAGAAGCTGAACTTCATGAAGAAGAATGTGGCGTCAGGATTAGAGGAAGACTTATGAACAACCTGCATTATGCAAATGACACAACTTTGCTTGCTAAAAGTAAAGATTTGAAGTATTTACTGAAGAAGATCAAAGAACACAGCCTTCAGTACTGATTGTGTCCCAACATCAAGAAAACAAGATTCCTTACAGCTGGATCAGTGCACAACTTCATAATAAACAGAGAAAAATGGAGGTTGTCTCAGATTTTACTTCACTTGGAACTACAATCAACACCCACAGAAGCAGCAGTAAAGAAATCAAAAGATGTATTGCATTGGGAAAAGCTGTTGCAAAATACTTCTTTAAAGTGTTGAAAAGTAAAGATGTCACAGTGAAGACAAAAGTGCACCTGACTGATGCCATGGTATTCTCAGTTACATCATATGGTTGTGAAAGCTGGACAGTGAGTAAGGGAGACAGGAGAAGAATTGATGCTTTTGAATTATGATGGTGGAGACAAACCAACAGCTCCATCCTAGATGAAATGAAACCAGAATGTTCTTTGGAGCAAGGATGGCTAGACTATGTCTTACATATTTTGGACATTCAGGAGAGACCAATCCTCAGAAAAGGACATCAGAAAGACAGGTCAATGAAAACAAAAGAAGACCCTCAACCAGATGGATTGACACAGTGTCTGAAACAATGGGTTTAAACATAAAAATGATTGTGTGCCTGAAACAATGTTGAGGAGTGTTTCATTCTGTTGTTCACAGGGTTGCTATGAGCCAGACCCAACTCCGTGACACCAAACAACAATAATCAATAACACTTAGGTTTGGGATGTTTTCTGTAATTATCTTTTTGGATTAACTTTCTACCCTTTTGGCATTTTGAAGTCCCTCTTAATCCCCAATAACCCAAATATGTGCCCTTTGAATGTTATCCCAAGGCTCCCATAAACTTTCTTCATCCTTTTTTCTTTTTCTCCTCTGATTGTGTATTATCAAATAGCCTATGTTTGAGCTCACTATTCATTCTTCAACTTGATCTATTACTCTCTCGAAGTTGTCTATTCCATTTTTAATTCTACCTGAAGGTTTTTTGTTCATTCATTTTGTTGTTTTTGGGGGTGGTACAACATCTCACTGTGTAGTCTAAGATGGCCTAGAACTCACTATGTAGAACAGTCTGGCTTCCAACTTGTGTAGATCCTCCTGCCTTGACCTTCTGAATGTTAGAATTACAAGCATGCACCACCATGCCTGGCTACCAATTCTATTGATTTTTTTTAATTCAAGGATTTTTATTTGATTTTTTCATTTGATTTTTGAGACAAGGTCTTGCTAGGTAGTCCAGGCTAGCCTCTAACTCACAATCCTTCTGTCTCAGCTTCCCAAATACTGGAATTACAAGTGTGTGCCACTATACTCAGCTAATATAATTGATTTTTGAAAATTGTTTATATTTCTCTGCATGGTTTCTCTGTTAGAATATTGAATTACCTCTGTTTTCTTGAAGCTTATTGAGTTTCCTTGAAACAGTGGTTTTAAATTCACTGTCCAAGAATTCACCCATATTGTTTACAATCTGGTTTATTTCTAACACCTTATTTTGAGTTAAGTGAGGTCATAGTTCCATGAAAAGCATCCTCCCTCTCTCCTCCTCCTCCTCCTCCTCCTCCTCCTCCTCTTCTCTTCTTCTTCTTCTTCTTCTTCTTCTTCTTCTTCTTCTTCTTCTTCTTCTTTTTCTTCTTCTTCCTCTCTCTCTCTCTCTCTCTCTCTCTCTCTCTCTCTCTCTCTCTCTCTCTCAGCAGTACTAGGGGATTAAACCTAGAGACTTGCACATACTTTGCAAGTACTTTATCACTGATCTGTACCCCTAGCCCTGTTTTAAATTTTTTTTTTATCTTGAACAGGGCCTCACTATATTGCACAGGCTGCCTCTGGCCTTGATATGGCAATCCTCCTGCCTCTACTTCCTGAGTCACTGGCATACAGGCTTGTGCCCCCACATCTGGCATTACAAGAAAATTCTTGATACTTGGTGTACAATATCATCTGTGTATTAAAGAATTAGGTATTTTATTCCAGTTTTCATAATATGATTTTGTTTGTGCCTATATGTTTGAAATTCTAAGCAGGATGCTTACTTTTTCTGAGCCTATACTCACTTCTGCTATTTTAACACTGGATGACACACTAAGTCCAGGTTTGCTGTGAATCTGGTGTAGATGTGTTGTCATTATATCAGGACTAGAAGGTGCTCCAAGCCCATGTTTGACCCAAATCCACAATTGTTAAATTGTTCAGGATAAACTGAGGGAGTACCTAAAAAAAGTGAACCTTCCCCACAAGCCTCAGGATTTTCAGAGGAATCATCCCCAGGCTCCTATGTCATGCCTGTTGCCACCAATACCACAATACTGTGTCACACCTTTGCCCCACAGCCTATCAAGACCAGCATAGCACTGGATTGGTCCAAGGCATACACTGTGCTTCCTACTGCTGAGGTGGACTTATGGCCAAAGACTGCTGCAACAAACCACAGGGTGATGATGGCCAGAACGGAAGTCTGATAGGCTGAGGGGTGTATGTCCACCTGGCATCAGCATTGTTTCAGAGACTCTAACCAAGGGCACTGGCCAGGGAATGCAGGCCACTAGAATCTGCCCAGTGTTAGGTTTCACTACCTCAGCACTAAGTTCCAAAGCAAAGTCCAATGACTATTACCCTATTCCATCCTCAGTGAATAAAGTCTTGTTACATGCTATGTGGCCCAAGGCTGGGGTAATGTTGGCTATCAAGATGATGCTAAGCTAAGTCACCGGATTCTCACAGCCACAAAGCCGTGCATAGTCTAGAAGCATATCTAGGCTTATGCTCTAGCTGACAGTGATGCAGGCCAAAACACAAGTCCATATCACCAGGCCATAGATCTCTGCTTGGTGCTGTGTCAGGCCTAGAGTTCCAAGTTGCCAATCTTGGAGTGGACCTAGGGATAGCTATGCTGCCTAAGGTTGGGAGATGGGTGAGGAAAACAGCCTCTTAACTACCAAAGCTGATGATGGTAAGATGGATTGCATCTGAATCCCACATCTGCAGGGGTCTGTGCAGTCTGGAGGATATGGGTTAGCACCAGGCCCACTCCAAGACTGGCAACTATGTAGGTCAAAACTTGAGTCTGTCCTATTGGGGCACAGGTCTCCACCTGATGCTAGGGCATGTTCAGAGGCTCCGTCTGGGAGTTCTGGCCTGCTAATACAGGTCTTTATTTTCTGCTTGGTTTTGAGCCTCACCAAGATATGCCTAGCACTGAGCTCCAAGGCAAAGTCCTGTGCTAGCTTGGCAAATAAGGTCTTGCCCCTTCCCTCTTGCCTGAGGCTAGAGAAGGGGTGATAGAGGCATCTGGCTAACACAATTCAGTGGTTCAGTCTGCTGATAGTGGCCTGGAGGCAGGAGTAATGCAGCTTTGCCTGGCAGTTGGTTTTCCTATGGTGGGCCTGGTACTGGGTTCAAGTCTAAGGCCTGGACTTATACTTAATTTCTTTTCCCTTCTCCAAGCAGGTGATGTGTATCTCCATGCTGCTTTTAGTTGGGAGAGGAATGATGTGAGCAATCTTTCCTTCCTGCCTTCTTTAACATACTAAGATCAGCCACTATAGTCTCTCATCTGGCTTATGAAGGTATTTTGGCATGTGAATAGCTTTCAAATTGTTGTGTCTGTGGGGAGAGGATTGCTAGAAGATCTTACTCAGCTGCCATCTTGCTCAACCTCCTCAGCTTACATCTATAATTTTAAATGGCATGAACTTTAGCTAAGATTATATAAATAATAGATAAATAGATGAATGAATAGCTCTTGTTGTTGTTGTTGTTGTTAGGTGCCGTCGAGTCAGTATCCGACTCATAGCGACCCTCTGTACAACAGGGGAAGGAAACACTATTGTGAGTGCTTCTCTGCTGTTCATAGGGTTTTCAATGGCAGATTGATTTTTGGGAGGGGGTTGTCAGGTCCTTCTCCCAAGCCTACAGCTTCTGGTGTTCCCTGGCGGTCTCCCATCCAGGTACTAACCAGGCCTGCCCCTGCTTAGCTTCTGACATCTGACGGGATCGGATGCCACAGAGCTACCGCTGCAGGCTTGAATAGATCTTATGCATACATAACATGCATGTAATTCAACCTGGAACATCTACTATATACAAGGCAAGTACTAGCTGGATATAGAGATAAATAAAAACATAGCACTTCATTTTAGTCTAATTTAGGTTCCTCTAAAGACAACATAAATAAACTTCCTGGCACAGAATTAGTGCCCACAGCTGGGCATGGTGGCGCACGCCTGTAATTCTAGCGGCTCGGGAGGCGGAGGCAGGAAGATTGCAAGTTCGAGACCAGAGGTAGTCTGCGTAATTTAGCGAGACCCTGTCTCAAAAAAGTAAAAAAAAAAAAAAAAAAAAAAAATTGGTCTGAGAGTGTAGCTTAGTGGTCCAGCGCTTGCAAAGCATGCAAGCACAAAGCCCTGGGTTCAACCCCAAGTCAAAAAAAAAAAAAAAAAGAAAGAAAAGAAAAAAGAAAAAAAAGAATTAGTGCCCACTAATTCTTAGTTCTCTTATTTTACTGTCTCCTTTCCACATTCTTACCCCTAATGCAAAATGAAAGAACCCCACGAATTCCTTTTATGTAAAATGAAAAGGAATGCACCACAGGAGTCCCTTGGCTGTTTAAGGAATACAAATCATCTAACAGGAGGAAAAAGATTTTACCCTCAAATAGAGTCAGGATTTGCAGAGTAAGTAATTTGAAGGCTTATTATCCTGAGAAAGAGCTGCCTCCTCAAAGTAGAGTCAACCTTAATGATGGGAATAAAGCCCCTGATACCTGAAGTTGCTGATGTGGCACAACTCAAAATGAGAAAAAACATAGTGGATACAACAATGGGCTGAAACATAAAAAGATCCTGTGCATGGCACAGTGTTGGGTAGTGCTTCATTCTGTTGTACATAGGGTCGCTATGAGTTGAACCTTACTCAATAGCACCTAACAACAACAACAACATGCAGTTATTCCATGTGAGGCCAATGGGCAAATTCCAGGAACTGCCTGTTCCCACACCAAGCTCTGTCTTGATATCCCCATCCATTAGCAGTGTTGGCAGCTCTGACCACTGCAGGTCTGACACAGGAGCATGTTCAGGAAGAGGTAGCATACATGAGAAAATGTGGGTTGCTGGAGCCCATTGCCTAGATGACAAATCAAAAAATCTAGAGATCGGGCCTGGGAATCTGCATTTTTGATAAATCCTTCCTCCCTCACTCATAATTCACATACACACTAAAATACCCACTGTAGCAAGTTCTACTATTCTCACATAGCCCCTTAACCTGTTAGAGGTATTAACTTCCTCCATTGAATCTCTGAGGCATCTACCTTCCATAAGTTTATTGAAAGCCCTGCTCCCCTCTCACCATTTTGTTGAGACCCTAAGGGAAGTGAAATATATACCTGAACTCTGAGCCTTATCCTGTTAGTTTTGGGATCTTAAGGTTTTAATTTCACACAAACTGATTTACAATTTAGCCAGTTTGCAAGTTCCAAGTTAATGTATGAGGGACATCTAACAAATGATCACTGGAAAAATAAATGAACAACTTACTTTCAATATGTTACTGGTTTTGTTTCCCTCATTTCAGTATTGGTTTTAATCTCTGCTCTCTATTTCTCTGTGGCTCTGAGGACAGCATTTGTTTCTATGCCTTTGGCCAAATAAAGTTAACAATTATCCCTGGCTCTTAAAAAATAAAAGCAGTTTCAATGACAATCATCACTAATAGGCATGCATAATGTTTTGCTGCAAGTATTTGCTGTTTTATTAAAATTAATGGTTTCTGGGGCCCTTCTTCAGTCTTTCTTTTAGGTTATGGAAAAATAGCTATTTTTTATTGAGTGTTTATTATCGTGAGGTATCCTAACAGACCTAAGACAGACTTGTTGTTGTTGTTGTTGTTAGGTGCCGTCGAGTCGGTCTCCGACTCATAGCGACCCTCTGTACAACAGGGGAAACACGATTGTCAGTGCTTCTCTGCTGTTCATAGGGTTTTCAATGGCAGATTGATTTTTGGGAGGGGGTTGCCAGGTCCTTCTCCCAAGCCTACAGCTTCTGGTGTTCCCAGGCAGTCTCCCATCCAGGTACTAACCAGGCCTGACCCTGCTTAGCTTCCGGGATCTGACGGGATCTGATGCCACAGGGCTACAGCTGCAGGCATTAAGACAGACTACCTAAGTTCAAATCCTGGCTCTGTCATTTCCTAGCCATGTGAACATAAGAAAGTTATTTACCCTCTCTGTGCTTCTGTTTTCTCATCTATAATATTAGGATAATAAAAGTATTTTATAGCTAGATAAATTACTCCATGTTTCTTATTTTCTTTCTTTCTTTCTTTTTTTCTTTCTTTCTTTCTTTTCTTTTCAATACTTGGGGGTGGAACTCAGGGCCTCACACATGCTTTGCAAGCATTCTACCATTGAGCTGCACCCCCAGCTCATTTTTTTTTTTTATTTTGAGACAAAGTCTCAGTCATGCAGGCTGCCTCTGGCCTCGAATTTGCAATCCTCCTGCCTGTCTTCCGAGTTGCTAAGATTACAGGCATATGTCACCATGCCTGAGGCCATTTTTCATTATTATAACATGATAAACAAGGCAGGCTGCTTTATAAAGAAAACAGGTTTATTCATCTCAAAATTTTGGATGCTAGAAGTCTAAATAGCAAGGTAAAAG
Source organism: Pedetes capensis (assembly GCA_007922755.1). Taxonomy (NCBI): domain Eukaryota; kingdom Metazoa; phylum Chordata; class Mammalia; order Rodentia; family Pedetidae; genus Pedetes; species Pedetes capensis. The sequence continues at coordinate 120,289 of VMDO01001960.1, forward strand.
GCTCTTATAAGGGCCTGCCTTGGATGCATCCCATCATGGTGGGAATGCATGTATAGCTCTTTGTTTATGGTCTCTTCCTCTCCTTATAAAACCACCAGGAGTCAATAAGGCAGACTCTAGCCAAAGACCTTCTCTAATTACTTCCCAGAGGTCCCATCTCTAAACAACATAACTGGCTTAAATTTCCATCCTCTTAATACTATTAGCAGAAGATTTTGGAGATTAAACTCCTACATGAGTTTGGGGGAGGGCAACCATATTCAAACCATAGCAAGTGGTCACAAATTCTTCCCTTTTCTCCATCTGTGACTTTGCATTGTAACATGGTTTATATTCCCACCAAGAAGTGAAATCTATTTTCTACCCTTTGAGAAACGTACCATGTCACTTGAATTGGGCAACACTGACAGACATGACTCAAAGTGGATGCTTGCCAAGCACTTTCAGAAACAGAGTGCCTAAATAACTGCATGTTACTGCAGATGTATAAGCCCAGTGAGGCTAGTGGAAGACTCACTCCACTGAGCTCAGCCCAAATTGCTGAACCTGATACTTCTACGTCCTCAACCAGGTATGAGTCTGTGCAGAATTCCTTCCACTGCTCGTGTTAAATACTGGTGTTCAATGGGGTTTATTTTCTTCTAATATACTGTAGTTTCACTTTAGAAAATCCCAACCACTTTCATATCTCAACAATTACTCACATACTTAGGAGTTTAAATTTATATCTTCAGCTTCTACCTCCTTCCTGAGCACCAATCATACAACCATCTAAAGGACATCTCAAATTCAGCCTGCCTGAGTACAAAGATAGTACCTTTTCCCACAACCTCCTTTTTTCCTATATTCTTATGTCAGGTGCTGCTTTACTTAATAGCCTAATTAATAAAACTAGAACACCAGATACTTTATTTGGTACGTTAATTGCTTTTAAGCTCCTTCCCATCTTCTTCACATGCACATTTTTGCCTAAAGTTTAGTCTCTGGTCATCTTTCATATTATCTCAACCTTCTAACTGGCCTCCAACTCCAGACTAAGTATCACAAACCAAAATACCTACAGGCACCACACAGACAACCAAATAAAATAAAGGCAGATATTATAGCATGGTAGCAAACAACTTGCTTTATCTAAAGTACTTTTAGATATTTATATTAGGTACAGAACTTTAGAGGCCAGATTTAGCAAATAAAAACTCAGGACTCTCTCATGCAACACCTGGGACTAAGAATACTAAGTATATAAGTATACTTAGAGTATATAAGAATACTAAGAATAAAAGTATACTAAGAAAATATCTGGGCTGGGATTTGGCTCAGTTGGTAGAGCGCTGCACTGCAGTCTCTGAGGTCCTGAGTTCGATTCCCAGCACCGCAAAAATGGGAGAAGGGCCTGGCAATCCACTCCCAAGGCAATCCCAAAACAATCTGCCATTGAAACCCCTATGAGGGTCGCTATGAGTTGGATACGGACTCGACGGCACCTAACAACAAGAAAATATCTAATGTCCAGATGAAATTGAACTTTAACTGTGAATCCTGAATTTTATCTGATAATCCAAAAAGGTAGCTCTTGTAAAATAAGAGGGAGGAAGCTAGAGATGACTGATGGATACACAACAACAGACAATGGAATTGAAAGCTAGGCTGTTGAGTCAGGAAGGTTTCCAGTTGATGGTAGGAGGGAGAAAAGTCAAAGCAGGCAGAGGACTAGCAAGAGCATTACAAGCTTATGTATTAGATACTGAGTGGGTTGTCTGGCTACCTGTTATGGGTTGAACTGTCTTCACCCAAAGGTATATTCAAGTCCTAATCCCTGGTACCTGTGAATGCGACTTACTCACAAGTAGGGTGTGCTGTGGTTTGAATGCTTGTGTCCAAAATTCCACAACTCAACAGTATTAAGAAGTTGGGCCTTTAGGAAATGATTAGGCTATTAAGTGTCTGCCCTCATGGATAGGATTAATGATTTTAAAAGTGGGGGGGGGGGGGCGCTACAGGGAACCAGATAGGCCCTCTTGCCTTTCTGCTTTTTGCCATGTAAGGATGCCATGAGAAAATGCCATCAATGAAACCAGACATTGAATCTCCAGATGCCATGATCCTGGACTTCCAGCCTCCAGAACTTTGAGAAACAAATTTCTATTGTTTACAAATTACTTGCCTGCTGCTATTCCACTATGGCATCCAATCCCATGAGCTCTTGGAAGCTAAGCAGGGTCACACCTGGTTAGTACTTGGATGGGAGAGTGCCTGGGAATACCAGGTGCTGTAGGCTTGGGAGAAGGACCCGACAACTCACTCCCAAAAACCAATCAGCCATTGAAAACCCTATGAATAGCAGAGAAGCACTGATAATAGTGTTTTGCTGTTGTACATGGGGTCACCATGAATCGGACTCTGACTCAAGGACAACTAACAACAACAACAACAACAACAACAATAAATTATCCATTCTGTGATTTTTGTTGCAGCAGCAGGAATGGAGTAAGGCTCTTTTCAGGTATAACCAAGTTAAGATGAGGTCATGCTGCACTAGTATGGGCCCTAATCCAAAGACCAATATTCTTATAAGAAAAAGGAAATTTGAACAGAGACAGAGAAGAGATGAACACCCAGTAAAGATATAAGCAGAGACTGAAGCAATGCAGCTGCAAGCCAAGGAATGCCAAGGATGGTTAGTGTGTTAGTGACTCTCTGCCACTGTAACAAAATATCTGAGAAAACAATTTAAGGAAGGAAAGATTTATTTTGAGTCACAGTTTCAGGAGGCTGAGGGTGGGGGGAAAGACTGGAGACCAGATAAACTCTTCAAAACCATGCCCTCAGCACCCAGTTTCCTCCAGTCAGGTCCACCTTCTCTAGTTTCCACCACCTCCCAATAGCCCATTCAAGTATGGATTGATCCATTGATTAGGTCAGAGCCCTGATGATCCAACCACTTCTCCAAAGCCCATCAGCTGGAAACTAGGCCTCTAATGCATGAACCTTTTGCAGGGGGTGGGGGGACTTCATATCTAAACCATAACAGCAAAGAACCACAGGAAGCTAGAAGAGTCAAAGAAGGGAGCATTGCCCTACTGATATCTTTATTTTGGACTTCTAGACAGCACCTAACAACAACAACAACAACAATCTCCAGAACTTTGAGGGAATAAACTCCTCTTGTTTTAAGCTTCCCAGTTTGTAGTCATTTGTTACAGAAGGCCAAGGAATAACTGGCTAATACCTCCCCTCTTCAATTTTTGTGGTTACAAGGGGGACACTTCTGGCAGGATTGTCTGTAAACATTGGTTGGGGGCAGACACAACTCATGTGTCTTCAGCACAGTGACATCAGGTGAGCTAGTGTCTCTTCCTCTGGTTTGGTACTGTGAAAATTTTGGTCATTCTCTACATAACTGGACCTCAACTATGTAAAATCAGGAACCCACCTGTCTGTCCTGCCACAAGGTCTGGAGAAGATTCAAAGCCAGCCCATGGGCAGAAATATGACCAGCCCTGATACTCAGAATCTTGCTTTCAGTCTGTCCCTGTGGCTCAGCCCATACCTTTGTCCTCGGGTTTCTAAAAGAACATCTTCCCTTATAATAAATTCCCACTTGTTACTTAACCTAGGTTGATTTGGTTTCATTTAAGTTCTCTGTTATGTGCTATCATAAAATCGAAACTATATAGATTATAATTGCCTCTGTGGGGAACAAGGAGTCCAGGAAGGTAGGCATATTAGTTTTCTAGGGTTTCCAAAACAAGTACCACAAACTGAGTAGCTTAAAGAATATAACTTGATTGTCTCATAGTTCTGGAGGCAAGAAGTATAAAAGCCAAGTGTCGACAAGGGTCATTCCTTCTGAGGGCTGTAAGGAAAAGAATATAGATCTATTCAAGCCTTTTCTCCTTGGCTTGTAGATAGCCATTTTCATGTTCACACAGCATTTACTCTGTATGTATATCTACCTTCAAATTTCCTCTTTTTGTAAGCACATCCACCATATTAAATTAGAGTCTACCCTAACAATCTTATTTTCACTTGATTACCTCTGTAAAGACCATCTCCAAATAAGATCATATTCTGAGATTCTTGGGGCCAAGATTTTAGCATATAAATTTGAGGAAAGACTAAATTTAACCTGTAACTGTAGGAGAGACCAGCTGTGACATTTGCAAAAGCTTAATGTCTTATACCCAATGTTCAAACAAAGGGCAAGTTATTTTTGGCAATGGTCCCTACCTTGTTTGTGAGAATATAGCTGGGACTCAGGGTCAGTGAATACTGTGCTAACTCTAATTTCACCAACAATTTAAGCACAAAAACTTCATTTAATCCTCTTTGGTCTGTGGCCACCCACTGAAATGTCACTGCTCTTAAAGTATCCCCTTAGACCCCAGAAGTTGTATTTCTAGGTTCATAACATTTTATTTTGTTTTGGTCACTATCTGTTATGAGCTGAATTGTGTTTCTCCAAAGTTCACATATTGAAGCCCCAACTGCTGGCACAGCAAAATGTGACTGTTTTTGAAGAAAAGGCCTTCAAAACTGTGATTCAGTTATACATAGCCAGTAGGGTGGATCCTAATACAAACTGATGGGTGTTCTTACAAGATGAAATTTAGGGTACAAAGAACCACCAGGGTTGCATGCATCTAGGAAAAAGATCACATGAGGACACAAGGAGAGAAGGTATAGCCATCTACAAGATAGGAAGAAGGCCTCAGAAGAAACCAAACCTGCTGACACTTTGATCTTGGATCTGTAGTCTCCTGAGTAGTGAGAAAATAAATGTCTGTCATTTAAGACAGCCAGTCTGTGCATTTTGTTATATCATCCTAGAAAATTAATATACCATCTTTGAGCTTAAAACTTATGCAATTAAAAGAGAGAAGTATCAATAAAGGAAAGGCCAGCTTGCTGTTTAGGCAGGACTTTGCAAGTTACTTTCAGGGTCAAGAGAAGGGGGTTTCCAGTATACAGTCCAATTTGCAAAAATTAAATAATGAGGCTCATAAAATTCCCTTCCTTTTTTATTGTTGTAGCTGTGAAGTGTTGACCTAGGGCCTTGCACCTGCTAGGCAAGTGCCCTACCACTGAGCCACCCTCCCAGTTTCTATTTAAATTTTTTTTTTTTTTTTTTTGAGACAGGGTCTTGCTAAGTGGCACAGGCTGCATCTGGCCTCAAACTCAAGAACTCCCAGCCTCAGACCCCTGAGCTTCCGGGATTATAGACATGCACCATGGTGCCTAGTTCAAAATTTCTCTTTTTATATGTATTCATTTTAAATTTGCTCTGCAGATAACATTTATAAGAGATTTCTATAACTCAGGAAATGTCATATTTATAAAGAGATAGCTGAATGGAGAGTTTTCTAAATGACTTCAAAGCTTTTCTAAGTAACTTGGCAGGTTCACTTAGATCTCGAATCTGGTCCTCAAATTTGAGTTCAGAAACTTGCCCAGACAAAACTCATGCTCACCAGACTGAAAAAGAGTCATGTGTAAACCAGCTTGTCAAGCTCTTCACTCGTATCAGGGCATAGGCCTTTTAGGGAAAAGTATATTAATCTCTGATTTTCTGAAGAACCCCTTTATATGAAGCAAGTATAGTACAGGGGGAGATCTTGGTGGACACTGGAGTGGTCCACCCCATCCCCTCAGCTATGGAGAGTAGGATCACAGATTAACAGCTCATATTGCCTTCTTCCAAGATGATGCCTGTTCTCAGGGGTAGCCTGAATGCTTTGGTTGACACTGGGGTGGAAAGGTTTGGTCCCTTGCCCTAATTCAGGACAAGTCTAAAGAGCCACCTCCATTCCAGTGGTCCTTGTGGGATCAGCTTTAGGCCTTTGTCATAGCTATCTGGCATTCCAACTTCTTCCTCTGCCACATCTTGCTTCATTCATTACTCCAGAGATATTGATCCTGAGATCCCTTCCATATGCCATATTTCCTGTGTATAGAACTCCATTTTAGAATCTGCTTCCCAGGAAACTGGTTCTGCAAACATGCATCTCTGGTGGTGCTTATACTATCATTTTTGACTACAGATAAGTACAATAACAAATACAATAATCATAGGAGCTATGATTTATTTAGCAGGGCCTGGACCAGATTCTGGGGATATAAAGATGAATCAAATCATTTCCTTTGCATTCAAGGAGGCTTCTAGTGAGTAGATTCTAAGATTCACATGGCCATAAGGTAGAGATGTCTCATGGACATCTTCCTAAAGAGGATGCCCAATCTAATTTTGGAGGTATCAGTAAGAGTTCCCCAAGGGAAGAAGGGTAAAGAAGAACATTCGAGGCAGAAGAAAGCATTAGTTCATGAAGGGAATTATTGTTGAGTTTACCAGAATATGGGGTTGTCAGGAAGATGTTTTTATCTCACCAAACTCAGTTTATTCAGTTAACTAGTCACAGTTACAATTGTGGAGGGTGGGATGTGGAGAAATGTTACAGTGTTTTGAGTGCATAGGGTCTTTAAAGGTTTTAAACCTAAACTAGGTGTGGTGGTGCATGCCTGTAATCCCAGCACACGGGAGGCTGAAGCAGGAGGATTGCTGAGTTTGAGGCCAGCCTGGGCTACATAATGAGTTCAAGGCCAGCCAAGACTACATAGCAAGACCCTGTCTCAACAAAAAACAAATAAATACAAAAAAAAAAAAAAAAGTCCTAAACATTTACAGTTTAAGAGGGGAGGGGAGGTTGGAGAGGGCAGCAGCATTACCATCCCATATGTGACCTTTTCACTGTGATCTTTACTTTGACATGGGGGAGATACAACCTTTCATCAAGTATGCCCAGAAATTTTCCTGTATACCACATCCTCATTAATAGAACACCACAGAGTCCCTATACTCAGACCCCTCCTCCTCTTTCCCTCTTTAGACTAAGGTCTCATCAGTTTTTTGCCCATCTGTCCTATTCTAAGGGCTCACTTATTCTTTCTAGCCTGGGATTAAGGTGATTAGTAAATTGGTCCATCTAATTTTGCCATTGGTGGGAATAAGGAAAGTCTCTGGGTATAGGGTCTCTGGGTTCTGAGTGTAGGATGAAGGGTTGGAGAAAACAGCCCCTATGTGAAGCATTCATAAGTCACAGTGATTACCTGCTCATGTGTTGGCTTCCTCTCATAATGTAACTCAGATGCTCTGTTATGCAAACACTCTGAATTTTTCTATCTCTTCTTACCAAAGGCCTGCTCTCTGTATCAATCTGTTTTCCACTGCTATAACAAAATACCTGAGACTGAGTGATTTGTAAAGTAACAAATTTATTTAACTTAAAGTTTTGGAGGTTCAAGAGCATGGCACTGACATCTGCTCACCTCTAGTGAGGGTTCCCTTGGCTGTGTCAAGTGGTAAATGGTAACACAGCAGGAACATGTATGATGGAGAGATGGTATGGCAAGAGAGGCCATATAAAATGAGTCTGATACATTAAAGGAGACTTGGAGTCATGCATGGTGGCACATACCTGTAACACCAGCACTTGGAAGGCTAAAGCAGGAAGATTGTTGAGTTTGAGGCCCAGAGGGGCTACATAGTGAGACCTTATCTCAAAAAAAAACAAAATAAATAAATAACTAAAAATAAATAAAAATGAGAGTTGGAAATGCACGCAACAAATATGGGCATTAAAACTACCACTCAAACATCATCTGTCTGACTCAACAGACTATGGATTTTTCACACTACTATCACCATGAAGAACAAGTGCAGGGCAGAAAACTAACATTTATGAAGCATTTTTAAATGCCAGTGCAAGCCGGGTATGGTGGCTCATGCCTGTAATCCCAGCAACTTGGGAAGTGCAGATAGGAGGATCACAAGTTCAAGGCTAGAGGCAGCCTTTGGAATTTAGCTAGACCCTGTATCAAGATTAAAAGTAAAAAAATGGGCTGGGGTTGCAGCTCAGTGATAGAGTGCTTACAAAGCATTTGCAAGGCCCTGGATTCAACTCCCAAGTACTACAAAATAACAACAACAACAATAATAATAAATAAAGGCCAGTGTTAGGTACTTTACACAGATCACCTCATTTAACACTCCAACCAACTCTATAAAGGAGCTAGAAACACCAGAGTGACCTTTCTCAAATAATACCACTGGAGTATCTTCAACTGTATGATCAGGAGTGGACCCACAGGCAGATGCTGCAAACAAGAAATGTTTAGGTGGCCTTGTATTTCATCATCAAATTTTATAAAAAATATAGGATTTGTCCATATAATGTTTAATTTTTGAAAGTGATAACCTTTCCCCTTTCAATCTCTGAGTGAATTAACATTCCAGAAAGATAGTCCCTGTTTGTGTTGCGGATTCCTTTACCTTGCTTCTGATATATCACTAAATGGAAATTTTAGAGTCATCAACAATAAGGTATTAAATGCATATGATGTTGGCTTAGTTTAGCAAATAGTAGGATGTAAGTTGCATGAGAAGAGGAAGCTTGCCTGTCTTTAGCACTTTACTTTAGCATAATACCTTACCATAATACTTTAGCACTTAAAATAGTAACTAGAGGCTGCATGTAGTCGCACAAGCCTGTAATCCCAGCTCTTGGGAGGTGGAGGCAGGAGCATTGTGAATTCAAGGAGAGCTTGGACTACAAGTAGGACCCTGTCTCAGAATGAACAAACAAAAAAGTACCTAGAATACAGTAGGTGCTCAATAAATACTTGTTGAATGGTAACGAGAGGTAATCATTGGAATGTAAGATTTCTATAAAAAATTATATCACTTTCTTAGTCCCCAGCTTCATTTAAGTAACTGAGTAAAAATTTTTACAATTGAACACTAGTGCTAATGTTTTATGTACTGGAATGGAAAGATAGTTGGGATTAAAGTTTGCCCATATTAGGGATACAGCCCCTCTCTTGGTAAGATTTTGTATTGCGTCTTGTTTTATTTCAAGAAGAAAGATTCTCAGGACACAAGACACAGCAGATGGCCCCAAAGGCCCCAATCTCTATTAGTTCCCAATCAAATACCTAACTAACACACAGGAATCACCTGCATTGCTCCAATATTCTTGGCCAGAGGTGAAATTCCTCAACTATCCAAACAGTAGGTTGGTCAACTACTCAAGTCCCTGAGGACCAATTCAAAATAAAAAGTCAAAAATGGGCTGGAAGTATGTATTTTTTCCAACAAGAAGGATCATGGAGGGTAGAAATCTTTTACCACCTTCTATTACTTTCTCTAGCCTGCAGCCATACCACTGTGGCATCAGATCTCAGAACCTTAGCATGGTCAGGCGTGGTTAGTACTTGGATGGGAGACTGCCTGGGAACAGGTGCTGTAGGCTTGGGAGAAGGACCCAGCAACCCACTCCCAAAAACTAATCAGCCATTGAAAACCCTATGAATAGCAGAGCACTAACAATACTGTTTTACCTGTTGTATGTAGGGTCGCTATCAGTCAGACACCAACTCAACAGCACCTAACAACAACAACCATGATTATTTTCTCTAGGGCAGAAGTCATTGACCTGTAATCTCCTTGTACGTTGTTTTGAATATAAAGGGATACGTTTTTTCCTAGTTTTTATAAAACATAAAAGAAAACAAATATGATTTCTAAATAAAGGTGCTTCAAGAAAAGAATCTGAAGACATTACTTGTTTTTGCCTCTTACAGAAGCTATGTAGCCTTTCTTTGGGAAAATGGCACCAAAATTTTGGTTTAATTTACCTAATAACAATAGACAATTGCCACAGTGTCTTAATATGAACTGCTTCCCATGACAAGGAACAATTGTTATCTGGCCTTGTCATGAAAGAGATTTTCTAAGAGCTTCCATAATAATAATGTGTCTTACTTTTAAAGAATGTAATATAAGATGATATATTATATAATTATATTTTAATAATATATATGGATAAAAATGTTTTGGAACAATACACTCAAGGATGTTATATTAGAACTACATGTACTTTTTATACTTTTTTTGTCTTACACTACAAAAATATATTGCTTTTATAATATGATGAAGTGTTTCAACCATTAAAATAATATATGATTCAGAAGATTTATGACTTTTGAGAATACCCAAGTTGCCCTTACAGTCTATGGCTCCAGAATAGGTAAGAAAATTAACACTTAGTAAGTACTTGCTATGTTTCAGACATTTTGTCTTTTTCTTTTATTTGGTCCTCACTGCAATCCTGAAAAGTGGATAGTATTATTTCCATTTTACAGATGTGGAAACTTGAGGATCACAGTTTACATAAATATTCTAAATCATATACCTAGTATATGAGCCAGGAAGAAAGCATGATCTGGATGGTCACACTCTCTCTACTTGACTGGACAGCTTCTAACACTGAGTAATAAGAAAGCAAGCATATGATAGTTTTCCTCATCCCTACCCATGGTGTCTTGTACACACAAGGCCCTCAATAATGGCTGCGCCTAAGTACACCTAAGTCAAGTTCCTTTCTCATGAGTCAAGGAAGGAGTGCCATATCAGGCATGCAGACACTGTACTTACTCCCTTATTCATCCTAAGTTAAGGTACAAGACTCTGAGATCCTTTTATAGCTACAGTGCAAAGGGCTATGTCTTCCAAGGCTAAAGATGGGTTGCATTCTCTGGGCCTGTGGTAAAGGCCCATTATGAGGCTAACTGAGAGCACTTTCATAATTCTGAGAAACACATGTATTCAAGGGAAGCATCTCTACCTCATGGCCAGCTGACAATTGATTTCTTATTTTAACAACGGGTGAAACATCACAGCTTTGCCTTTTGTTTTCCTGTCCTGTTGGATGTTTGGTTAAGTACTAACAGGACTCTGGTTCCTTGTTACGTTAAGGAGCTTCAGGTAATTTATTTATGGTCTCTCCTTGCTGTCATCTCCTTCTGGAAAGAACACAATTGCTAGACATTGTTTTCTCGTCATGAAAGGGACACAGTGATGATGCACATACTACACCTCACAAAGTAAGTTTGGCAAAGCGATAAAGTGGTGAGTGATTGGCAAGAAACCAATATGAAAGAAAAGAGAGAAGCCAAGTGAACAGATGTGGATGTGCACTGACATTTAGGGAATAGAGAAAGATTATGTGGGAAGTGTGGTAATGGAGGGAAAGTACCTCTACTGACAACAACAATGTGTATTTACGAAGCTCTTGCAATGAGCCAGACCCTGAAGTAAGTGGTTTTACGTGTTATGTGATTCATTCTCACAAGTAGTTGTTGTTGTTGGGTGCCATTGAGTTGTGTCCAACTCATAGTGACCCTCATAGGGTTTTCAATGGCAGATTGTTTCGGGATTGTCTTGGGAGTGGGTTGCCACATCCTTCTCCCATTCACAAGTAGTAGCTGATCCAAAGTTTGTGAGGCTCCAAAGATTATCCACTTTGTGCGGTGGAAATGGGGTCTTTTAGACAACAAAATTGCAAACACATCATGCCCAAGGCTCTCCTGGGAAGGGCATGCATACGTGAGGTGTCTTGAGGCTTAAGCTCCCTATGCTTCATGGAAAACCCATAAAATCTCTGAAATATGCATTATCCATTCTACATATAACAAAGTTCAACAAGGTTAAATATTTGTTGAAGGAGGAAAGAAAGAAGTTATGGAGGAAGGAAGAAAGTGAGGGAGGAAAGGAGGAAAAGAGGAAAGTGGGACAGGGGCAGGGAGGGAGAACAGAAGGAAGAAAAGTCACATGGGGGGATCAATATCTTTTCATGGGCACATCCATGAAAGGACAGTGTGGTAAACTGCAGAGAACCTCAAGTATTCACCATATTCTAGGTCCCAAAGTTTACCGGATCCTGAACTCCAGTTTAGGGATCAAAACTGTTTGTACACCTCTCGCATCCTCCCTTGGGCACCTCTTGTGCATTGCCTCAGTCCTCTCAGCCTATCTTTACTTCCGCCATTGCTGCAGCTCCCACCTGCCCAAGGAGTGAATTTATATTCCCTTACCTGTGCTGCACTGCATCTCATTCTGCCCTCAGGCTGTGTTCATGCCACTTCTTTGGGCATGTACTAAAATGCATTTTGACTTTCACATGGGCAAACATGCAAGTGTAAGGGAGTCTTGGCATCTTGTCAACCTAAATAAGAGAGAGAGCATGGGGGGGGGCGTGCTCTAGAGAATGATGATATTTACTGGGAAGTAATCAGACAGCATTGCAATGTGGAACTACATGCCAAGGAAACCATGTGTGTTTGAAAAGGTTGAGACCGGGGGGAAGTTTTTAAAGGCAAAATGAAGAGGATTGTCCAGGTTGTTTTAAATCAGTTCTGCTTGCCTACAAGGATCAATAACAAGGATGGTGCCAATTCCAAGGTTAGACAAACAGGTGACGAACAGATACCCTTGCAGAAATATTGTATGTGCATGATTGTAGTGGCCTTTGATCAAGGCTGTGTTTCCGACAGTCTTTTGTGATAGTTTATGTTATCAAGTATATGTGCATGAGATCCTTTCCTTCACAACCTCCTGGGTTTATTATTATTTTGTTGTTGTTGATTTTAGGATTTGAGAAAAGTGTCAGAATCCATTTTGATTCTGACAACTTTTACAATGTCTTAAAAGGGATTCTTAAAACCTGTCTCTGTCCCTCAAGAGTGGCTTTGCTTATAGGTTCTGTGAATGTGAAAGATACAAATTACTACAAAGGTCTTGGCAGGATTCCATACCCCCAAGCTCTGCAGGTTCCAACAAGGGCTGGGCTCTGCCAGGAAACTCACAGGACCACATCAGGGTGTTTGAGCTGCAGCTTCAAGGGAGTTTGTCCTTATGACAGATAGGAGTTTGCCTATTTGCGAGCTTTGGGAAGTTGTTAAAGGATTTTGGAAGCCTGTTTATAATTCCTGCTCTGGGGTTGGACATGCTGATAATAATAAAGAACTATGCTACTGCTTTACGTATTTACTATTCTATGCTTTGTGTGTAAGTGCGTGTGTGTCATGCTGGGGATTGAACCCAGGGCTTTGCCCATGCTAGGCAAGTGTTCTATCACTGAGAGACTCCCCAACTCCTGCATTTACTATACTATACTATTTTTTATTGTTACTTTTGAATGTGTTCCTAGTTATTTAAAAAAAATAACTTTACTGTGAAACAGTCTGCTGTACTAGGCCAGCCACAGCCTCATACATCTCCTGTTTAGTGCATCTCCTGACCGCATCAAGAGGCCTGTTAAGCGACTGACCTATACCATCCAGGTTTCTGATGTTCACACAATGACAAAATTGCCTAATGACGCATTTCTCAGGATGTATCTGTCCTGAAGAGGCACATGACTGTACTAATGCAACCAATCCTTACAACCCCATGAAGGAGAGGTCACACTTATCCTCAATTTAGAAATGACATAGCTGAACCATGGAAAAACTAAATAAGTTGCCCAAGGATTAAGGCACAATAGACTGGACTACTGCATGTTCATTCACCAAAACCCATTTTTTCTTCTTCTTGGGCAGACAGCTAGAGTACATTTCCCAGACATTCTTGTAGTTAAGTGAAGCCAAGTGGCTGAATTCTAGCTCATGGAGTATGAGCAGAAATGATGCCCACCATTTCCAGGCCTTATCAGTGAAACCATCCTATGCCTATCCTCTATATTCTTCCCCCCTTCTGGATGTCTTGAAAGTGAGGCCTTGGAAACACATATTGAAAATGGTTGCCCTCCATTCATTTGGTTTCCTCAATGGAGGAGGGCTTGTATCACTGATTATTCACTTACCCTACACTGCTATTTGAGTAAGAAATAAGCATTTATTATGGGTGAACTGTAATAAACCTTTGGGTCTTTGAAAGTTACTTCAAAAATTCCACCTATGTTTATTGACTTATCTTTTAAAAAAATCTGCTACAAATATTGACACATATGAAGAAGTGGCAGATATTTAGGTTAAAAAGATAAATGAAGAGTGTCATGTTACCATATCAAAAAAGTTTATCTTTTCCACCCAGAAATATTGGTCAATTATTTTAAGATGGGCAAATGATGGGTATGGTGGTGCATATCTGTAATCCCAGCACTTAAGGAGCCTTAGGCAGAAGGGTCATGAGTGCCAGGCCAACCTATTTTGAGGCTCTGTCTTAAAAAAAACAAAACAAAACAAAAAGGTCATAGGAAAAACAATGGCTAGATATAGCTTCAGTTGCCCACAAAGGGTCATATTGCTAAAACACTGGGGTTTTTTTTGTTGTTGTTGTTTGTTTTGTTTTGTTTACTAACATGAGGCAGCAGCATCCTCCTGAGTTGGGGATGGGTGTGTGGGTATACGAGTGGGCTGTGAGGGAGCAGGCTGAGTACATGAGAAAGGAGGTAAGGGTTTAGAATAATGGAAGAGGCAGCATTAGGACAGCAGACTTTGGAGCTTTCATCTGCCAGGTTCCAAGAGGGAAAACAAGTATCATTAGATGTGGTTTATAACCCTTCTCCTTGAATCTGTGTGAGCTATGACTGCTTCCACCCATGGAGGGGGGTGGAAATGAAGCTATGTGACTTCTAATGTTAATTCATAAAAGGTCATGAAACTTCTGCCTTGCTTGTTGAGAACACTCATTCTTGGAGTCTTTTTCTCCCTTTATTGGTAAATTTTGGTAGGGAACAAAATAACACAGCATTTGCTTTTTCCATTGTGCACATTCTTGGAGTCTTGAGCCACCATGTCTAACTACCCTAAGGCCAGCTTTCTATTGTTGTTGTTGTTTGGTGCTGTCGAGTCGGTATCCGATTCATAGCGACCCTCACCGGGTTTTCAATGGCTGACTGTTTCGGGATTGCCTTGGGAGTGGATTGCCAGGTCCTTCTCCCATTTTTACGGTGCTGGGAATTGAACTCAGGACCTCAGAGACTGCAGCGCAGCGCTCTACCAACTGAGCTAAATCCCAGCCCAGCTTTCTATTAGCTTTCTGTTACTGTGAGAAATACTTGAAACAAATCTACTTACAGAGAGCAAAACTTATTTTGCTTCACAGTTTTGGAGGGTTCAGTCCATGACCAACCGGCACTGTTGCTATGGGCCTATGGTAGCACATGACAGAAAGAGCAAGTGGAGAAACAAAGTCATTCATCTCATGGCTAGGATTTGTAAAAGAGAAAGAGCAAGGGACCAGGATCCTATAATCCCCTTTGAAGGCACAGGCTCAATAACCTAAAATCTCTCACTAGGCCTCACCTCTTAAAATTCCCACCATCTCCTAATAGTGCTGAGTTAGAGACCAAATCATTAGCATATAGGCTTTTAGGAGACATTCCAGAGCCAAACTATATCAGCCACCATGCTGTAAGGAAGCACAAGCCATGTAAAGAGGCTTATAAGAGGTAGACAAGTACATCAAATAATGCAATGAGACCATGGAAGTAGAAGGAGAGGAAATATGACAATGGAAGCAGAGACAGGAGTGATACAGATTGTGAGCCAAAGAATGTTGGCAGCCTCTACACACCAGAAAATGCAAGGGAACAGATTTCCCCTTAAAGCTTCCAGAAGGAATGCAGCCCTACTGATCCATTTTAGACTTCTGAGCTCCAGAGCATATGCTGCTTTAAGCCATTAAGTGTGTGATAGCATGCTGCATCAATAGCAAACTACCACAATTCCTGACTCCGAGTAGACTTTCAGTAAACATTTATTAGTAAATATATCAATGAACTAGAATGCAAGCATTTCTTCTTATAAGAAAATAAGGGGTTATACTCCAGCACATTTTTAAAAGATTACTCAGCTGGGCACTGTGGCACATGCTTGTAATCCCAGCAACCCTGGAGGTTGAGGCAGGAGGACTGTGAGTTCAAGGCCAGAGACAGTGTGCATAATTTAGAGACACCCTGATTCAAAATTTTAAAATGAGCAAGGGATACAGCCCAGTGGTAGAGCACTTACAAAAGTATGTGCAAGGCCCTGGGTTCAACCCCCAACCACTGCCAAGAATAATAATTTATTCTGTTATCTAAATATTAGGCATTATGGTATTTTCAGTTTTCCTAAATCCAGACTAGATTCAGACAGGAATAAGACAAATAGAAATTGCTATAATTCTTAAGAAAAAATGATAACTAAAATTTATCAAGCCCTTACCAAGTGCTTTCTTTACCTTCTCTCATTTAATCCTCACAATAACCCTACGAGTTAAATGCTATTACCATTACCCATGTTGTTGTTGTTAGGTGTTGTAGAGTCAATGTCTGACTCATAGTGACCCTCTGTACAACAGGCAAAACACTACTGTCAGTGCTTCTCTGCTATTCATAGGGTTTTCAATGGCAGATTGATTTTTGGGAGGGGGTTACCAGGTCCTTCTCCCAAGCCTACAGTATCTGGTATTCCCAGGCGGTCTCCCATCCAAGTACTAACCAGGCCCAACCCTGCTTGCCTTCCGAGATCTGATGGGATCAGAAGCCACAGTGCTACGGCTGCAGACACCATTACCCACAGAAGACTTAAATACTTTGTCCAAAGTCTCACAGCTAATAAGTGACAAGGTCAGAATTCCAAAGTACAAGCAGATAGCCACGACTGCCTTAGTGTAAGAAAAGAATAACACAGGATAATGGAAAGCCTGCCAAGCTAGGAGTCATCAGGTAAGGGGCTAAACTTATCCCTGCTATTAACTTACTGTGCGGCCCTGGGCCTGGTTTTCTGTTCTGGAAAATGTAGAGATTGTACTAGATGGCTTTCAATATCTCTTTCAGAGTAAGATTTTGTTTTCTATTTCTACCTTTAAAACAATGAAAGCAACAACAGCAAAAAAAAAAAAAAAAAAAAAAAAACTCTGTGCATGCTAAATGAGTGACAAGACTAGGATAGCGCCATACCCTGCTTGATACACTGAAGGAACTTGTGGCTCAGTGAGCACTTGGTTATGTGCCAGTACCCATTAGCTTATTTTGTCTCTCTATTTTCATCATTTAATAAAAGGATTAAAGAATTTGGTACACTGATCACAAAATGGCTTTAATTCTCCACCCTTCCTTATACTAGCCATGATCTTTAAAATGGGAATTTGCTGTTCTTCCCATCAAGAACATCAATAGGAAGAAGCTTAAATATGGGTCATCCTTGTGATTTTCTTTGCCCAACAGAATGCTGTGGAAGTAGTAGTGTGACAGTTCTGGGTCTGCTAGACCTTGTAGTTTACCAGTCTCTCTCAAGAACTCTACCTAACCATGAGAAAAGTCCAGGCTAGCCTGCTGTACAATAAGAGACCAGGTAAAACAGAGATAAGCAGTGGAGTCATCTAAGCCATGACTGAGCTATATTAGCCAGCCCCCAGCCAGTGCTGGGTTTAGCTCAGTTGGTAGAGTGCTTGTTCCATAAGCTGAGGCCCCGTGTTCAAGCCTAAGCCCCATAAAAATGGGAGAAGGACCTGAGCCCAGTCCAGAAACAATCAATCATTGAAAACCCAATGAATAACAGAGAAGCACTGTCAAATATAGTGCTTCATTCTGTTGTACATAGGGTTGTTATGAGTCGGATTCAATTCCACAGCACCTAACAACATGCCTGACCACAGACATAGGAACAAACCCAGGCAATATCAACCAAAATCAACCCACACTAGCAGAACCACTCGCCCAACTATACTCTTGTTGCATGCCACTATGGTTGTTTTCTTTTGTAGCTTTATTATGGAAATAGATAACTGATACAATGAACTTCCAAGTTTCTAGGTGAGGCAGAAAGTCTGGTATATAAATAATGTCTGTATTACTCAGCGTAATTTATTAATTAATTGGGAAAGTAACTCTTGGTTGCAAGTGACACAAATCCATTTCAGACTTGCTTAAACATCTTAAGGGGATTTATTGGCTTATGTTATGGAAAAACTCAAAGGTAGACACAGCAAGATCTAGATGTCCAAAATTTGCCATCAGGGACTTGATTGTCCCCATTTCTTGGTTCTTTTATCTACCTTCATTTCATTCTCATGCAAGTTCTCCTTCATAGGAACAAAATGGCCACCAGTAGGCAAGATGGCCACCAGCAGCCTCAAGCTTATACTCAATTGTATTAATCACTAAGCAGAAAGAAGGTTTCTATTTCCAATAGCTCAAGTAAAAGTCGTAGGGTCAGTTTTCTTTGGACTGGCTCGGATCACAAATATATCACTGAATGGATCGTTTTTACCCAGGGGGATATACTATTATTGTCTACACCTTGGGCATGCATCCAACTGTACAGATAGGGCATGTGTTGGTATTGAAACTACATGGATTAAGAATGAACAAAGATTTCCACACTGGCTGAACTAATTTATAGCCTCACCAACAGTGTAAAAGGATTCCTTTTTTGCCACATCTTCACCCATATTTTTTGTTTGTTTTGTTAATCTTGGCCATTCTTAACTGGAGTGAGATGGAATCTCAGTGTAATTTTGATTTGCATTTCCCTAATGGCTAGGGATATTGAAATTTTTTTCACGTGTTTATTAGCCATTTGTATTTCTTCTTTTGAGAGCTGTCTGTTTAGTTTCATTGCCCACTTAGTTATTGGATTGTTACTTTCGTGTTTAATTTCTTGAGCATATCCTAGAAATTAATCCTCTGTCAGATGTGTAGGATGCAAAGATTTTCTCACATTCTGTGGGCTCTCACTTTACTAATTGTTTCCTTTGCTGTACAAAAGCTTTTTAGTTTTATGTAACCCCATTTGTCAATCCTTGGTGCAGTTTCCTGGGGAACTGGAGTCTTATCAAAAAAAAAAAAAAAAACTTTCCTAAGCCTATGTGTTGCCCGCAGCCATAGCTCTGTGGCATCTGATCCTGTCAGATCTTTGAAGCTAAGCAGGGTTGGGCCTGGTTAGTACTTGGGTGGAAGACCGCCTGGGAACACCAGGTGCTGCAGGCTTGGGAGAAGGACCTGGCAACCCCCTCCCAAAAATCAATCTGCCATTGATTGAAAACCCTCTGAACAGCAAAGAAGCACTGACAATAGTGTTTCACCTGTTGTACGTGGGGTCACTATGAGTCAGATACCGACTCAACGGCACCTAACAACAACAACAAGCCTATGTGTTAGAGTGTGTTCCCTATCTTTTCTTCTAGTAGTTTTAAGGTTTCTGGTTTTATGATGAGGTCTCTGATACATTTTGAGTTGACTCTAATACATATTGAGATGTATGGGTCTACTTTCATTCTTCTACATATGGATGTCCAATTTTCCCAGCACCACTTGTTGAAAAGGCTATCTTTTCTCCAATGCACACCTGTGGCCCTTTGTCAAAGATCAGGTGGCTGGAGTTGCAAGGGTGTATATATGATTCTTCTGTTCCATTGATCTTCATACCTGGTTGTTATTTTTGTTGTTGTTGTTTGGTTTGGCTTGATTTTGCCAGTACCAAGCTCCTTTTGCTACTATGACCTGGTAATATACTTTGAAGTCAGGTATTGTGATGCCTCCTGCACTGTTTTTGCTGCTTAGGATGTTTTGCCTATATGTGGTATTTTGTGCTTCCATATGAATTTTAAGGGTTTTTTCCCATTTCTGTGAAATATATCACTGAAATTTTGATGGAGATTGCATTGAATCTGTAGATTGCTTTTGGTAGTATTGCCATTTTCACAATATTAATTCTTCTGATCCATAAGCAAGGGAGGTGTTTTCATTTTCTAGTATCTTTTGCAATTTCTTTCTTTAATGTTTTGAAGTTTGCATTGTAGAGGTATTTAGGATCTTTAGTTAGATTGATTCCTAAAAACTTAATTTTTGAGTGGTTATTGTAAATGGGATTATTGTTTTGGTTTCTTTCTCCTCCTGTTTGTTATTGGTATAAAAGAATGCTACTAATTTTTGAGTGTTAATTTTGTATCCTGCTACTTTCATGAAGAAGCTAATTAGCTCTAAGAGTTTTCTAGTGGAGTTTTTAGGGCCCGTTAGGTATAGGATCATGTCATCTGCATATAAGGATAATTTGACCTCTTCTTTCCCTATTTGTACCCCTTTTATTTCTTTCTCTTGTCTGATTGCTCTGGCTAGGAATTCAATCACAATATTGAATAAGAGAGGAGACAGTGGACATCCTTGTCTTATTCCTGATCTTGGAGGGAATGCTTTCAGTTTTCCCCCACTTAATATAATGTTGACTATAGGTTTTCAAAAACTAATGATATAACTTCCATATGATCCAGCTATACCACTTCTAGGAATATACTCAAAGGAAGATAAGTCATCATACCGCAGGGACACTTGTACTTCCATATTTAATGCAGCACTCTTCAGAATTGCAAGGGTATGGAATCAACCCAGATGTCCATCAACAGAGGATTAAATTTTTAAAATGTGGTATATATATATATATATATATATATATATATACACAATGGAATATTATTCAGCAGTAAAGAAGAATGAGATTTTATCATTTGCAGCAAAATTAATGGAACCAGGAAACATCACTTTAAGTTAAATACCCCAGATTCAAAAAGAGAAATACTGCATGTTCTCTCTCATATAAGAGAGCTAAATCTACCTTAAAGGAAAAAAATATATCTATATTGTTATATACACACACACACACACACACACACACACACACACAAACACACACGTGTGTGTGTATGTTGCTGTTACGTGCTGTCGAGTCGAGTCTGACTCACAGCGGCCCTATGCACAGCAGAATGAAACACTCCCTGATTCTGTGCCAGGCACATGATCTTATTTATGTTTGAGCCCATTGTTGCAGACACTGTGTCAATCCATCGGGTGGAGGGTTTTCCTTTTTTTCATTGACCTGCCACTCTCCCAAACATCATGTCTTTCTCCAGGGATTGGTCTCTCCTGACTACATGTCCAAAATACCTAAGATGATATCTAGCCATCCTTGCTTCCAAGGATCATTCTAGTTGCACTTCTTCTAGGACAGATCTGTTAGTTCTTTTGGCAGTCCATGGTATATTCAATAATCATCTCCAGCACCATAATTCAAAACATCAATTCTTCTCCTGTCTCCCTTGTTCAATGTCCAGCTTTCACAACCATATTTGTGTGTGTTTGTGTGTGTTTGTGTGTATGTGCACATATATATATATATTCATCTTAGCTAAGATTGAAAAGTACAATTGGGCCCAATATGAGGGAGGAAGGGACTAGTGAGAGGGAGCAGACCATGGGGAAGAGGGGAGGGGAAGGTATGGGTAACAATGTAGAGGGGTGAAGAGAGAGAGAAAAAATACAACATACAGGATACAACTCTATGAAAATAC
>VMDO01001960.1:141554-184112 GCA_007922755.1 Pedetes capensis
AAAAAAAAGAAAGAAAGAAAAGAAAAAAGAAAAGAAAAGGAAAAAAAGGAAAAAAGAATAAAAAATAATGAAAAAACAGGGGATTTCCTAAAAGAAAATCGAGGACAGGGGAACTAGGTGAAAATAACATGTCTACTATCATACTCCATATTATTAGAGTTCAAGCAAAAGAGTGAAATGATGACTGCTCAGCATTGGAACGATGCCTCTTCCACCCCACCCAGATGAATGAATGACTTAAGAACCAAATTTTGATTACATCTTTCTATCCCATAAGTGGATAATAAGACCAAGTGGTCATACACATCAAAGGAAGGGCTTGTGACAGTCCAGGAGTAATGGGATATCTGAATTTAATCTTGAAAACTCTTGAATTGTGCCCTTGAGTCTCCTGAATCACAAAATTGCTTCCAAATCCTCTTGATTGGAGAGATAGCACACTGCAGAGGCTAAGAGTACAGATTTCTGAAGAAAGCCTGAACACATTTGTATCCTAGCTCTGACTACTTTCTGAGGCTATCTGACATTAGATAAGTTATACAGTCTCTCTGTCACTTAGTTTTCCAATCAGTAAATAATAATTCTATTACTATCTACCTAATAGGAAGATTAACTGAGTCATTATATGTAAAACACTTGGAATAGTGCCTGGTAAATAGTAAGAGCAATAAAGTGCCAGCTATTAATCACCTGGGAAGATGGATATTGTGCCAAGTCCCTTGGAGCTGGTGTAAGAAAGTCTGGCAATACCAAGCACAGGATCGTGACCTCGGATGAGTCATTTATTATCTCTGAGACTATTTTATTTCTTTCTCTATAATATAATGGAAATTATATGTACCCTGCTTCCTCAGAGGGCTTTCATGACGATCAGAGGACATAACTAATGTTAAATTCTTTGATAAGCTCAAAGTTTTTTATAAATAAGATGTCTTATTAATACTGATTATCACCATCCATATTATAAAATTTTTGTGTAATCAGGGAAATTTTACATCCCACACTTTTATACAAAGAATCATCAAGAAAGAAAATCTGCTGCTTACATGAAATGATGCCTGCAGCTGTAGCCCTGTGGCATCCGATCCCGTCAGATCTCGGAAGCTAAGCAGGGTCAGGCCTGGTTAGTACTTGGATGGGAGACCGCCTGAGAACACCAGAAGCTGTAGGCTTGGGAGAAAGACCTGGCAACCCCCTCCCAAAAATCAATCTGCCATTGAAAACCCTATGAACAGCAGAGAAGCACTGACAATAGTGTTTCCCCTGTTGTACAGAGGGTCGCTATGAGTCAGATACTGACTCAACGGCACCTAACAACAACAACAACACATGAAATGATGGATAGGCCAACCAAACCCACTTCAAAAGTTGTAAGAATTATTTTGTGATTTGCAATACCCACTACCACCTTTTGTACCTAGCATGAATTAAACTTGGTTGTAATGGAAAGGGTACTATATTGGGGATCAGGACATATGTATTGTAGTTCCTAGCTCTGTTATTAATTTCCTGTGTCATCTTGGGTGAGTTGTTTTATTCCTTTGGGTTTCCATAGTCTATAAAATGACAATAGAATAAATGCTGATAATTCTGTGACTGTGTATATTGTGGCAGAGATATTTCTAAGCATGAAGGGTACTGGTCACTGCCTAGTAGCAGTGGGTTAAGTACTCCCTGTCTTTCCTGAAAATATATCCTCCCAGATAGCATTTGATTATAGTTTTTGATTAAGAGAAAATGTCCAAAAGGATATGTTGAGACTCCACAATGTCTTTATCTCTAGAATTTCCTATAAATAGAAGCCTGGATCAGCTTATAGATGGCATTCTTCCTTTCTATAGTCCCATAAAGCCATCTGGCACTGTCTTCTTCCATGGAATCTTTTTTATTGTCCTTGCCTTGGAACTCTCTGTCAGCACTTTGGTAAGAGGTTATCTCAGGAATTGTCCATGATGGCTTAGAAAGCTGCCAGAACCTCTAATTTCCTCCCTCTTTACTCACTTTATTTCTGATATGCTGATCTTCTCGCTGTTCCTGAACCAAGTTGGAGCTCAATCCTACCTCAGGGCCTTTGCACTTATTGTTCCTCTGCATTTCTTTGTCCAAATTGCTCCATGGCTCATTCTCTCCCTTTTTTAAGGTTTCTGCTTAAATGTTATCTCATCAGAGAAGACTTCTCTGACCATGTCATATAACATAGCAAACTCCTCATGCTGGGCATGGTGGAGCATGCCTGTAATCCTAGCAACTCAGGAGGCAGAGGCAGACGATTGCAAGTTTGACGCCAGAGACAGCCTGTATAACTTAGAATCTACCTCAAAATAAAAAGTAAAAGTGGAATGGAGGTGCCAGGCTTGCACAAGGCCCTGGGTTCAACCCTTGAGTACTGGGTGGGAAAAAAAAACCTCCCAGCAGAATCCTCTCAGTTTTCCCTGGTGCTCTCTGAATGTGGTACCAGCTACAGCTACAGTATAAAAACAAAGAAGCCCCAAAACAAAGTAGCTTATATTAGATAGAAGATTATTTCCCTCACATTTAACAGTCAAGAATTGAGCAGTCTAAAGATGAGGACTTTGCTACCATTCACTCTTGCCTTCCAAGGATGTTTAATCAAGACATTTCTCAACCAGGGGGAAAGACACAGAAAGACTCCAAGGCAAGCAGTCATATCTTTCAGAAAATGATCTGAAAATAACATACACCACTTCCACTTATATGCCATTGGCCTGAATTTGGTCACAAAGCTATACCTAGGTACAAGAGGTGGGAGATGAAAAGGGTTAGGGAAATATGGTCTATTATGCACATACACATTACCAGCTAAAGTTTAAGATGGGGCTATTTTTCTAAAAGACAAAAAGGAGAATGAATCCTGTGGAATGATTTTTTTTCAAATCACACTCTGTCCATTAACTGTATTTATCTCCATAGTATGCATTCCATTTGGCAGTTGATAAATTTATATGCTGCCTTTTTAAATCTAACCACAGTCGGACATGAGACTCACAAGAACAGGGACTTTGTTTACCATGGACTTCAGTGGTTAGACCAGTGCCTCACACAAAGAAGACATTCAATAAATACTTACTGAGGAATTTTTTTTTAACCATCTAGTGCCTAAGGCACTTGTACCTCTTTCTATTTCACTTTGGATCACAACAGGTCCACGTTTTCTTGGTTTCCACTGTTAATGAGATTCTGGTCCTACTTTAACAATTAATAGACTTAATTTTTAGAATTTTTTTTTTCAGATAGGATCATTATATGCAATCCAGGGTAGTCTGAGATTCACAATTCTGCCTCTGCCTCCTGAGTGCTGGGACTGAAGGTCTGCACCACCACTCCCCACCTGCAGTGGGTTTTAAGTTTATAGAAAAATTGAACAGAAAGTACAGAGTATTCCCATATGCCCACTTCCCCTTCCCACACAAACTTCCCCATTATTACGATTTCACATTAGTCATATATCTACCATTACAGTATCAGCCAGCCACCCTGTGAATGCTGTGCTCTACTTACTCATCCTTTCTATATTAGGCAGTTTTCTATTACTTGATAAAATACTTGAGAAAATTAATTTACAAAGAGGAAAGGTTTATTTGGCTCACAGTTTAGAAGGTGTCAGTCCATGATCACTTGGTCCCATTGCTGTGGGTCTGTGGTAGCACAGTTCTCCATGGAGGGAATGTGTGGCAAAGGAAGTACTTATCTCATGGTGGCTGAGGAGCAAAAGAAAGAGAGAGATAGGAAGAGTCGGTATTCCCTTCAAGGGCACACCTCCAATAACCTAACTTCTCACCACTAGGCCCCATCTCTTAAAGGTTCCACTACCTTCCAATCGCATGGCAGGCAGGTGACCAGGCCTTTAGCATATGGGCTTTTGGGGGACATTTAGGATTCAACTCATAAGACCTTCCTTCTACCTTCTGTCCCTCCAATCAACCACAGATCTTTTCATTATCTTTATAGTTTTGCCCTTTCTAGAATGTCATATGGTTGGAGACATAAAGTTTCTAGCTATCTTTGTTAGTTTTTCATCATTGTCACAAAATATCTGAGAAAACAAGTTAAGGTAGGAAGGATTTGGCTCATGGTTTTAGAAGCTTGAGTTCATGATTGGCTTGCTCCATTGCCATGGGCTGTGGCAAGGCAGGACATCATGGTTGAAGGGCATAGCAGAGAAGAGCTCCTCACTTCATGGCAGCCAGAAACAGAAATAGACGAGGAAAGACTGGGGCAAGGGATACCCTTTACAGGCATGCTCCAGTGACCTGCTTCCTCCAACAAGGCCTTACCTTCTAATGGGTTAATCCATTGATGAAGTTACTGCATTCATGGTCTAACTGAGGCAGGATAGAAAGGCAGGAAAATATAGGGGACATGGAAAAGGAAAGAGCTTTCACTCCAGGATGTGGTTTGAATCTCACCAGCTAAGAATCAGGAACTTTGACATAACTACCAAGAAAATGTCTGTGAGGACTGCTTGCATAGAGACATTATTTTTGAGAGACATTTTAAATAATAAAATTGTTAAAATAGTAATAAACTAGGCTTAGGATTAAAATTCATGAAACCTCTGAGTTTAACCTAATCTCACAAATGGGATTGGGGCCATGCTTATGCCCAACTCCCTTGAGACACCTTTCTGTAACCCCACCTTAATGTTATTAGGTCACACTGAGTCAGTTCCAACACATGGCAACCCTGAATACACCAGAACAAAGCACTACCAGCCATGCACATGGTCTTTTTATATTTGAGCCCACTGTTGAAGTCACTATGTTTCTTCTCATTTTGAGTCATACCACATCAGCAAAAGGAGGTCCCAGGGGCTTTACTCTATTCCCATCATTAAAGTCGACTCTACTTTGAGGATGCAACTTTTCCCCAATCATTTCTTGAATGCTTTCCAGCCTAAGGGGCTTCTCTACTATTCATGGGGTTTTCAATGGCTAATTGTTCCAAGAGTGGGCTGCCAGATCCTTCTCCATAGCCTGTCTTAGTCTAGAAGCTCAGCTTAAACCTGTCAACCACGGGTGGTCCTGCTGGTATCTGAAATACCAGTGGCATAGCTTTAGCCTCACAGCAACATGAAAGCCCCCTACATCATGACAAGCTGACAGATACATGGGGGCCACCCTAGTGACACCTCCCTAAACCTACCTTGTAAAGCTAAGCATGCATATATGTATACACACACACACACACACACACACACACACACACACACACACACACTGTAAAGATATCTAAGGGCTTCTCTTTTTTCTTAAGAGGCCTGTCTTTATGTCTCAAAAGAGTACCAATAAACTTTATAACTGTTTCACTCTCTCTGATTTGTCCTGAAATTCTTTTCTGCAACAAAGCCAAGGATCTGGCTTAACCTCTAGATTAATTTACGGGCCCCAACTAAGGGAACGCCTCAGGCTAATGCAACTCTGGGCTGCATATCTTACTGCCACTGACACAATCACCACTCAATAGGACCACCAGCATTGGACCTAGCCTTCAACACATGAGCATTTTAGGGGTAATTTCACATGCAAACCATAACAGTAGTGTTTTTAGACTGGCTTCTTTCACTTAGCAATAGGCTGATAGCTCGCTTCTTCCCTCCCTTTTTTTTTTTTTCTCTTTCTCTCTTCCTTCTTTCTTTTTTCTTTCTTTTTTCTTTCTTTCCTTCCTTCCTTCTTTCCTTCCTTCCTTCCTTCCTTTTTTCTTTTCTTCCTTCAATATTGGGGGGCTGAACCCAGGGCCTTACACATAGTTTGCAAGCACTGGACCACTGAGCTGCATCCCTACCCTTTTTTTAATTTTTTATATTGAGACAAGGTGTCACTAAGTTACTTGGACTGCCTTCACCTTGAATTTGTGATCCTCCTGCATCCGCTCTTGAGTCACTGGGATTATGGGTATGTGCCACTGTCCCCAGCTTAGCTTATTGCTTTTTATCCCTGAATAATATTCTATTGTTTGGAATTGTTACTGAAGTTTGTTTAGCCACTCAACTACGGAAGGACATCTTTGGCAATTAGGAATAAAGCTTCCATGAATACTCACATGCAGATTTTGGTGTAGACATGAGTTTTCATTTCATTTGGATAAATACTTAGGAACTCAATTGGTGGATCATATGGTAGGCCTATTGCCAGCATTGTAATAAATAGGTAACTGTCTTCCAAAGTGGTTATACCATTTTGCATTCCTACCAGCAATGAATGAGAGTTTCTACTGCCCCATGTCATTTCCACATTTGGTGGTGTCAGTATTTTGGAGTTGAGCCATTCTAATAGGTATGCAGTGGTGTCTTGTTATTTTAATTTTCAACTTCCTAATAACACAGGGGGAGAAAGACCTGGTAGCTCATTCCTAAAATACAATCAGCCATTGAAAACCCTATAAATAGCAGAGAAGCATGACAATAGTGTTTCACCTGTTGTATATAGGGTCTCTATATGTCAGACACTGACTCGACAGAACCTAACAACAGCAACAACAACAACATATGTTGAGCATCTCTTCATGCTGTATATCTCCTTCACTGAGGTGTCTGCTCAGATCTTTTACCCGTATTTTGATTGTGTTATTTGCTCTGTAATGTTGAGTTTTAGAAGCTGTTTGCATATTTTGGATGCAAGTCTATTATCAGATATGTGTTTTAGAAATATTTTCCCCAATTTATAATTTGTCTCTACCTTCTCTTATGATGGATTTTTGTGTGTATTTTAACAGATATTCTAACACCCATGGAGAGGGAGAGGGAGAGAGAGATTTAGTCACAACACAATCCCACTCTCAGTACCAATTTTTTATATTAATCATCTTCGATGCTGATGTTTAAACTGATAAAATTGGGCTAATTTAGATTATTTTTGACAACTCTTTAAAAAATAAGAATTTAAAGTTCATGACAGAAATGTAAATAGTCACTGAAAGTTAGGAAGTTGGACCTACAGAGCAATGGTATATGTCTGTGTATGACCAAACTACCCGACAGAAACAATTTAAAGAAAGGATTTTTTTTTTTAGCTCACAGTTTCAAAGGGTTTCAGTCCACAGTGGCAAGGAATATATGGTGAAACAGGAAGCAGAGTGTGTGCTGGAAGACAGCTGTTCACATCACAGTGGACCAGGAATAAGAGAGAACTTACAAGAACCAGAGGCTGGGTATAACCTCCAAAGGCCCCACCCAAATAACCTACTTTCACCAGCTAGGACCTACCTCTCAACGTTTTCACAGCCTCTGTTAGGCCAGGTCAGGGTGACCAGTATTGGAATGTAAACAGACTGAGATAAGGGGTTCACAGACTGGCGCATGTGCACAATATTACTATAGTATAATCTCATGTAACTGTGATGTGATTGGGCAATCATCTTTGTGATTAGCCACTATTGTGTAAAAGCCTTAAGAAGCCCCTCCACCAGCACTGGGAGTGGCCAGGATGGGCTGAGCGAGAGGACAGGACACATGGAAAGAATTGGCCATGGAGAGGACTGGGAGGCACAGAGAGGCAACGGGGTGTGCAGAGGGCAACTGTGGGCAGTGACACCATGGAGGGGATGGAGAGGAACGCTGCAGAATAAAGCATGTCATACCTGCCTTTGGCTCCTTGAGCATGTTTTGGTTTCTCTGGAGCCCCACGTGTCCTTCCCTGGCTGAGTTGCCCAGCTTGGGTATGGCCTCCCAAAATAGTGTCGCCAGCTAGGGACCAAGCATTCAAACATGAACAGTGGGGGGCGTTTTATATTCAAATCATAGCACAGATTTACTTTTTGTTTCAACGGCATGTGACAACAACAACAGCAACATATTTTCCAGGGCTCATTTTACAAAGTTGCACAGCTGAGTGAACTTCCTAGGATCAGGATCCAAGTTTTCTGATTCCTGGTCTGACATCTTTTCTAATCCCTCACATTGAATGCTATCATCAAGATTTTCTATTTGACCTTTTAGTTCTTATCCATCATGTAAGTCTTCATGTTTAGAGAAAGTATTAAGTTTCTGGTCCTGTTTATCAGCAACATAAAAATACTAAATTGCTGCATAAGTATTGTTTTGGTTGCAAGTTATAGAAACCAACTCAGATTAGTTTAAGCGAAACAGATAAAATTAATGAACTGAAAAGTCCAAGGACTGGATGGATTCAGTGGCTCAGATAAACTAGTGCTCTCTCTTTCTCTCTCTCCACCCTTTCCTCTTCCTCGCTCTTGCTCTTTGTCTCCATTTCTATTTTCTAATGCAGAGGTGACAGTTATAGTCATTAATTGTTTTAGGCACCTATAATCTTGGCAAATCCAAGAAAAAGAAACACCTCTTTCTCTATAACATCAAAAGTTCAGGTAAGGCTCTTGGCCCAGCTTCATCTCTAAACCAGTCACCAGCTACTTGGCCAGGGGAATATAGCCAAGGACACAGGCTGTCCTTGGTACCTAACCTGAACCTCAGACACTAAGAGTGAGGAAAGAGTGATTCCTCGAAGGAAAATTGGATTGCTGTTTCCAGAAGAATAACCAAATATTGTTAGGAAATCTACAAATGTTTACCACAATAGCCAAGTATTTATTTCTTTAGCTTTGTCCCTCATAGTTCACACTCTGACAATGTAGGGGACATGAAAAAGCACTGAACTTGAAGTCAGAAGCCCCAGATTCATATCTCTCCACTATTTAGCAGTTTTCCTAGCCTCAGATCCCTCACATTTAAAACAAAGATGCTAAGAACTGGTGATGTAATTCAGAGATATAGCATTCACTTAGCATGGCTGAAGCCCTGGGTTCAACCAAGAAAGAAAAGAAAGAAAGGAAAGAAAGGAAAGAGAGAGAGAGAGAGAGAGAGAGAGAGAGAGAGAGAGAGAGAGAGAGAGAGAGGCTATTCCCTACCTCACAGAGATGCAGTTGTTTTTATTGTTGTTAGGTACCATCGAGTTGGGTCTGACTCTCATAGGATTTTCAATGGCTCATTGTTTTAGGGATTGCTTTGGGAATGGATTGCCATGTCCTTCTCTGGTTTTTGTGGTGCTGGGGATTGAACTTGGGTCCTCAGAGAGTGCTGCATAGCACACTACCAGCAGAGCTAAACCTCAGCCTCACACAGAGATGCAGAAGAGTTAAACAATGATAACAAACTTACATAAAAACTAAATGGTAATACTAGTAAGCACTTTCTTTAGCACCCAGTTTGTCAGACAAAACTTTAAGTGCTTCACCATCATTAAGTCAGTGATTCCCAAACTGGAGCCTGCACCAGAATCACCCAGAAGGCTTGGGAAAGCACACACGGGTGCACCCCATCCCTTGAACTTCTCATTCAGGTGGTTTGGGGTCATGCCTGATAATTTGCCTTTCTCACAAAGCTCTATGGGATTTTGATGCTTCAGGTCAGGGACTAAACTTTGAGAACCAATGTA
Source organism: Pedetes capensis (assembly GCA_007922755.1). NCBI lineage: Eukaryota > Metazoa > Chordata > Mammalia > Rodentia > Pedetidae > Pedetes > Pedetes capensis. Next base: position 150,962 of record VMDO01001960.1, read on the forward strand.
TGAGGTCAGTGATTTCTCATAACTACCCCATAAGGGGCAATGTTATTCTCCCTACTTTTAGATGAGTAAACTGAGGTTCATGTAGCAGTGGCTGAACAAGTGTGTAAGCTTGGGAGGCTTGGCAACAGAGTTCAAAATCCTATGCACTCTGGTGTAATGCCACTTGTTCAAAGAAACAATTACACATAACAACCAAAACCAAAAGAAAGACGGGAAAATGAAGGAAAGATAAATCCAAACTATGAGACTCCTCATCCTTCTTAAAGAAGATATTAATAGTTTAGTTAATGATAGAAATAAAGGGTAGATGTCACAATAATGGGTAGGCAAAACTATGATACTGATGTTTAAACTGTTCTAAAATTAGGTTAATTTAGATTATTTTCTGACATCTCTTTAAAAATAAGAAATTTAGGGCCGGGCGCAGTGGCACATACCTGTAATCCCAGTGGCCTGGGAGGCAGAGGCAGGAGGATCGCAAGTTCAAGACCAGAGGCAGTCTGAGAAATTTAGCAAGATCCTGTCTCAAAAACTTAAAAAAAAAAGGGGGGGGGGCTGGGGGGCACAGTTCAGTGGTCCAGCACTTGCAGCGCATGCAGACGCAAGGCCCTGGGTTCAACCCCCAGTACCGCAAAAAAAAAAAAAAAAAAAATAGAAATTTAAAGTTCATAAGAAATGCAAATAGTCACTGAAAGTTAGGAAGGCAAACAAGCCGGACATACAGAGCAATGGTGTACGTCTGTGTGTGCACACACAAGTATATATATGATTGTGTGTGTTTCAGAGGTGTGTGGACAAGGTGTTACAAATATTTTAACACTAGCTGAAAAACCACACCAACTTCCCTGAGTTGAGTCATTTGCTGTATTAAATAATAAAAGCAGCAGCAGCAATGACGATTTCCTACCTATTAAAGGCATATTTAAAACCAAGGACAATATAGCCTTCCACCTGCAAAAAACTCTAATGCAGGGTCTGCAAAGTGAGCTTCCTATGGCCTGGTATAACTGTTGCCCACCTTACAGATAAACCAACTGGCTCTTGCTACCTCTAAGTTTCCCCTTGACCCTTTCCTTTTTATTAGTCCAAGGATGCTAAGAATGACACCAATGGCCAATACTAATTTACCAGGATGTGGTTTTGGTTTAGAAACTAAAAACTTTGTCTCAACAATTTTGAACCTTTGCGTGTACTTTTCCCTCCATCCAGATAACACGATTCGTTCCTCCCTTGCTTGGCTAAGGCCTATCATCCGTCCAGCCTCAGCTTACACGTCCCCTTCACCCAGAAGCCTTCTTTAGATTCCACTTCCAGGTCTAAGCAGAGTAAACTCCTCACATGCTCTTAAAGAACTCTGGGCTTGAAACTGCAGTGTGGGAGGCAACAAGGAAGTGAAGATTAAAAAGCAAAACTTCCAGGGGTTCTTGATAAATCTTAAGAAGCAAAGAGTGATTATAAGATTCCTGACTGAAATGAATGAGTAGGCAGGGCCATAGGGGAAGAAGGAAATATAGGACAGTATGACTATTCAAGGCCTTGGCACAGAGGGCAAAAGTGCGGGCAAGGAGATGTTTTGAAGAAAACAGTGTTTCTCATTGTTGCTTTGGATATTCCACACGACCTCAGAAATTTATCATTGGAAGGGATCTTAAAAATTATGTGGTGCAGCCTACATTCAATGCAGGGGTTATATTACTTCTAAGTTTGACAGGATTAAATATTAATATTAATATTAATATTAATTAATCCTTATTAATTTAACAAACATTCATTAAACAATTCTCAAGTTCAAGGGAAGCATAAGTAATACAAAGTTGAAAAAGTTCATGGTGGCTGTCCTTAAGGAATTTGTCAGGTAGCCAGATAATAGAGGATAAATAGTAATTTACTCATCCATTTGGCAAACATAACACAGTATCTGAAAAGTCTGATTTTATTATCACCTCATATGTGTCATAGATGAGGAAGCTGAGTCTCAGAAAGGCTCAGTAGTTTATCAGAGGTTGTGCAGTTTGGGTGCCTGAGCACCCCTCATCCCACCACCCTCTGCACAACCACCAGTGAAGCAGGAATATTTATTATTTCTACCCACACAGAAGAGAGGACAGAAACAATCAGCCATTGAAAACCCTATGAGGGTTGCTAGGAGTCAGATGTGACTGGGCAGCACCGAACAACAGAAGAGAGGATAAGTGACTTAACCAAGATCACACAACCAATAAATGGCTGAACCAGGATTCAAACCCAGACGTTCTGATTTCAGCATCCATGCTCTAAATCACATTAAAGTAATAGGAAAAACACCAAAGAAAGATTTTTCTTAAAAACGCCTTTCCTATTCTTCAAATTCACTTAGAACATTGTAGGGGTTAAGAATATCAGAATTGGGGGCTGAGGTATATAGCTCAGTAGTAGAGCACTTTCCTAGCATGCATGAAGCCCGGGGTTTGATCCCCAGTATCACATAAATAAATAAATAATTCAGAATTAGGAATCATGAGTGATCTCTAAATTTAGAGTCTGAGTAAAGATTGCCACTAGGGTGCACAACTTTTGCTTCTTCATATGCCAAAGGGGCTTAAAAATTTATACTTCCTTCACCTTAAAAAACTAAGAATAGGAATGACATATAACCCAGCTATACCACTCCTGGGAATATACCCAAAGGAAAACAAGTCAGTATACCGCAGGAATACCTGCACTTCCTTATTTAACGTAGCACTCCTCCCCCTCACAAGGGTATGGAATCAACCAAATTGTCTATCAACTGAGGAGTGGATTGAAAAATTGTGGTATATATATACACAATGGAATATTACTTAGCAATAAAGAAAATGAAATTATGTCATTTACAGCAAAATGGATGGAAGTAGAGAATATTATTTTAAGCAAAATTAACCCAGTGCCAAAATGAGAAATACCATATGTTCTCACTCATATGTGGGACCTAAATCTAACTTATAATAATAAAAACAAACTATATACATAGATATAGAAAAACAAACAATCATACTTATCTAAGAAGGGAAAATATAAGCAGATTAGAAAGAAGTAGGGAGGAGACCAGCAGGTGGGAGCCGAGTTTGGGGAAGTGGGGAAGGAGCAGGGAAATAATGTAGAAGGGTAAAGAGGGAGAGGAAAATCTCATGATGCAACTATATGAATACATGGGCAAACCAGAGGAAAGGAAAAAAAAAAAAAAAACAGAGAGACTATAACCCATGATTGGATGTAATTTTTATTACATATTAATTAAAATTCCTATTTTAAAAATCATTTCTGTAAAATAAGATGATGACTGTGTAAGCAAAAGTGACTTAATAGTTGCAAAATGGATATAGCAAATGACTTATTACTCTGTATCTCACTAATATTTATATATATATATTCTTTCTGGTAGTACTGGGAGTTGAACCTAGGGCTTTGCGCTTGCATACTTTACAAGTGCTGGACCACTGAGCTGCGCCCCCAACCCATTTTTTGTTTACTTTTTTGAGACAGGGTCTCACCAAATTAGGAAGACTGCCTCTGGTTGCGAATTTGCGATCCTCCCGAGCCTGGGATCACAGGGTGCACTACAGCCCCCGCTTAATATTTATACATTTTTAAAGGGGGGAAAATATATACATATATATGTGTATATATATGTGTGTGTATGTATGTATGTATGTGTGTGTATATATATGTATAATATGTTATATATATATATATATATATATAATTTACCTTCTTCATACTTAGCATTCACAGGGAGTTTTACTGATAAATTATGGATAGAAACAGTTTTTTTCCACAGTGCAGGGTACACAGTGAGGGATGTTGTTGTTGTTAGGTGCCATCGAGTCAGTTTCCGACTCATAGCGACCCTCATAGGGTTTTCAATGGCTGACTGCTTCGGGATTGCCTTGGGAATGGATTGCCAGGCCCTGCTCCCATTTATGTGGTGCTGGGAATCGAACTCGGGACCTGAGAGATTGCAGTGCAGCGCTCTACCAACTGAGCTAAATCCCAGCCCCACGGTGAGGGAGAGTGTTATCTAATAATGACAAATACGATGTCTTTGATAAAGAAAACACACTTTTTGCTAACCTTTATGGCACGAAGCGAAAAGCACTACGCTTCCACAAGCCAGCCAGTACCGCCCCGCCTCCTCCCGGCTGGGGACAGTGCGTCTGCTCAGTCCGCTTCTTCCGCCCACGTGACCAGATCAGGCTCCTCCCTACCTCCAACATGGCGGCGCCCAGGGACTCAAGCCACACGTGAGAAAAACTTGGCAACTGGGAATCGCAAGGGGCTTGGTGTGAACCACTTTCTCCTCCCCATTTTCTGCCGCCTCCCTCCGACCTTTCCTGAGGCCCTCGAGGCCTGCGCCCTCTGCAGCCATGAAGACAAAGCCTGTTTCCCACAAGACCGAGAACACCTATCGGGTGAGCACGCAAGCTTGGGCTGGGAGCCGCAGATCCTGCTACCTGTGTTCTGATACTAGCTGAAAGCGGGAACACTGGGCCTGCAGAGTTTGGGCCCAGCGTCAGTCACTTGCCAGGAGATTATCTAGGTGTAGTGAACCTGGAATGGGGGAAGTAATGACGTTTGGACAGCAGATTTCTCCCGTGGTTTGTGAGATCTCGCCCCTTCGGGGAATTCTCTTTAGTCCAGAGTTAAATTTGTTATCCCAGGAGATTGCCTAGGACCGAATCTGTCGTGCACTTTTTATTTTAAAAGATTGAGCGCAGGTGGGCAGGGGAAGGCGTCAGAGAAGTGACTTTTCAGCTACTGGCTATTGTAGCACTTTCTTGTGCCCCTTAATAGTTTCTTTCCAGGTCTTTGTTACAACTGTAGGTCTGTATGTGTTTTAAAACCATTCTCGTTGTAACGAAATGCTTGTGTGGTGTGGAACTTGATAGATCCAGCGGGTCTAATCGTCCACGTTCATCTAGGTTCACCAGTCTGATGTGGAAATCTTATCTGAGATGACATAAATGAAAGAATTTATACAAACATATAAAAGTGTTCGTTATCATCAAATAGTAACAGTGCATTTAAGGCCCTGTGTCTTTCAGTTTGTTTTTACACTTATTTTGTGTTTCCTCAGTGATGGCTGCTCTTCATTTTATGATTGATAGAAAACACAAGTCTGAAATGACAAGCAAATAACACCATTATTTGTAATGGTAGTACATCAGGAGGCTTACCGAATGAAGCTTTACACTTTCTACTTTCACACAGAAATTGCCTACATGCAATTATTTTGCAGCATTCAGACACATATCCAACATGCCATAAGTATTAAATGATAATGTATCTTAAATGTGTTTTCCCTCCCAGTTCCTTACATTTGCTGAACGACTGGGGAATGTCAATATCGATATTATTCACCGTATCGATAGAACTGCAAGCTATGATGAGGTAAGAGAATGTGATATTAGCCATTCTTCAATTACTCAGTCTTTTTTTTTTTTAAGTTTGTCCTGTTAATAGAAATGAATTGTTCTTATACTGCATTAGACCTATGCAGTCTAATACAGAAGTCATGCTGGGCAAATGAATTTTAATTTACTTTAAATCTAAAGTGTTCAATGGCCATCTAGCTAGTTGGTACCATACTGGAGAAGTACGGATATGGAACATTTCCATCCTTTCAGAAAGTTCTGTGGGATGATGCTGTGTTAAACAGTTGACTTGATTTGGTACTCAGCTGGCTTTTGTGACTGGCTTTTGAGCCTCACCCTTACCCAAAAGCATTGCAAGTGCTGCTGCAGATCCATATTCTGCAGCTATGGTTTTAAAGTGATTTTAATCACCTTCAAGTGATCAAAAGCAAGCTTGTCTATATCATGTTTCTGTGACTTGGTTTCCTCCTCTAAAAAAGAAGGGCTAGACTACATGACTTTCCAATTCTAACCACACTCTCTTTCATCCCTCTATGTCATTCCTCCTGTATAAAAAGAAAGGGGCTAGACTACATGATTTTCCAGTTATAACCACATTCCAACTGTGTCATGCCTCTATGCAGAAATCTTTTCTTTTTTGCTACATCAAGCCATTATATCTTTTAAAGTCTAACATAACTTGTGCTTTTAATTTGTGGATTCATCTTCAGTTCTTCTTCATTTGGACTCTCCTCATTAAGTCTTTGGTTTTTGGGTTTCATAGGGTTTTTTTTTTTTTTTTTTAATTTTAATTTTTTCTGTACTTAGGGGTTGAACCTACGGCCTAGCACACAGTTTTGCAAGTGTTCTACCACTGAGTTGCACCCCGGCCCATTTGTTATTTTTTATTTTGAGGCAGAGTCTCATTAAGTTACATAGGCTACCTCTGGCCTTGATCTTGTGATCCTCCTGCCTCTGCCTCCTGAGTTGCTGGGATTATAGATTTGCACCACGTTGCCTGGCTTCTCATTGTATCATTGAGTGCATTGTCTCTATTGGATAAATCCAGTGTGTTAAATGATGTTATCTAAGTAAGCACACAATGCTTTAAGAATTCATAGTGAAAGGAGCCTAACCAAAATTCTTTGACAGTGTTTATTAGAGTATCAGAAAGGAGATCTAGATAAGATGATATCCGAATTGACTTTCATTATTTGTATAGATTTTAGCGTGGCAAAGAGGATAGGACTGGATAGCCCAAATTGAGGGAGAAGCCTGTAGAAAGGAACAGAGGCTAGGGAATGGATGTGTCATTCAAGACACTGCAAAGCTGTTTGGTGTTATTATAATGGGCTTAAGGGGTATGTGTGTTGATACTGGCTGGAATGGAGAAAGGAGTAGTTGGGGAGATAGGCAAGGACCATAAAGAATTTTATATGCCAAGCTAAATTTGGATTTTATCCTGAAGCTATGGGGTATCATTCTAGGATTATAATTAGAGGAGTAAGTGACGTGAACAGGCTTAAGTTTTTGATTTCTGTGTCTAGTGTGGAAGAAGGAGTAGGACTTGAGTCACAGCACCCAATGACCTGGTATTCATCTAAGCAAGAAATGATTATGATAGTGGCAGTCAAGATGGAGAGAAGGGAAGGATTCCAAAGAAAGGAAGTAGAGTGGGTAGGAATTGGGGCCTACCTGATATACAGAGAAAAAGAGAATGGAGTTAAGGTTTTTGGAGTTAATGTTTTTGGTTCCAATAACTAGGTGGTTGAGGATGTTACTCATTAAGATAGATTATAGGAAGAGGAAAATGAAGTTGTGAAGGGGAGATAATTAGTTGCATTTATGACTTGTTGAGTTTGATATGCCGTGCCTATGGCCATGCAAATGTTAGTGTCCTAAAGATATTTAAATATGTGGGTATGGAGCATTAGTGGTTTCAGAGGTAGAATTACAGATTTGGTATTCATCAGATCGTTTATGGTTTAAGCCACAGGAGTGAGGAAAAGTACCAAGGGCTAGACTGTTAAGTTGAAGAAGAGCGCCTGGGATAAAAGCAAATTACGTAGTGAAATGTGTGTTGGGATCTAATTTTTCTTTTAAAAGTTCCCAGGCTGGATGGTCCAGAATGGCGTTAGTCACATATTTGGCAGTTGACTAGGGCTTGCTAGGTCTTGATTGTCCTCACATCTCTTCTCCAGTAAGCCAAAGTAGGCTTCTTTTCATGATGGAAAAATTGTTTCAAGACAGTGAAAGCAGGAGCAGTAAAATCTCGTAAAACTTTGCTTTGGATGTCACACAGTTACTTGTATTGTGTGTTACTGGTCAGAGCAAGTCATGAGGCCAGGCCAGATTCAAGGAATGAGGTAATAGACTCCATCTCTCACTGGGAGGAGCTGCATAGTCACTTTGCAAAAGGGTGTGGACATAGTCTGTCATGAAAGTCCCTGTGCTAGGCTAGCAGTGTCTTCTTCATTTAGGTTTTAAACTGCGATATATATTTCTCTTCCACTTTAAGGGGCACTGAACAAAATCTAATGGATTCCCCTTCTTCCTCTCTGTTCTGCCTATTTTACTTCATTTTTATTTTTAAAACATTGCTAAAGCACAATGTGCAATTTGTTTTCTTTTGTTTTGAGATTGTAAGAGATTTAGCATGCTGTTTGGGTATGCTTATCTTCTCTTTCTGTCTCTCTAACCCTAACACATACACACACACACACACACACACACACTCTCTCTCTCTCTCTCTCTCTCTCTCTCTCTCTCTCTCTTTCTCTCTCTCTCCCCCCACCCTGTTCTCTTTCTTTTTTCTCCCTTACCCCCTACTTCTCTCTCCACATATATGCATACATATATACATATGTGGTAATTATTTATTAGCTTTACCTTTCAAAGCACAAGATAATCTATGCTGTGTTAATAAGCTAAATAACATAGTAATTAACTTAGAAAAACTGTTCTCTCACTCCTCTTACCCCATTTGCCAAGGAAACCAGCACTGACGGTTCAGTATATGTGTATTCTTCCACAGGTTTATCTCCTGGTCTCCTGCTCATACAAATATGTGCATACACTTATAAAATTTTTTTATTTTGCCTATTTTTGTTAATAAGAAAAATTACATCCCAACATACACTTCACTGTGTATCTTGCTTTTATCACTTTGGCAGCATATCCTCAACATCCTTCTAGCTCAATATACATGTAATTCTTTTCATTTTTATTTTTTTAAGTTTTTGATGCTCATGCTGGTGCTAGAGATTGAACCCAGAGCCTCATGTATGCTAAGCATGTGCCTTACCACTGAGCTACAACCCCAGTCCTAACATACATAATTCTTTTTAAGTAGCAACATAATGTGCCTTAGTACATATAGCTCACAAGTTATTATAACTGTTTTCCTCCTCTTCTTTTTTTTTTTTTTTTTTCTTTTTGGTACTGGAGGTTGAACCCAAGGCCTTGTGCTTGCATGCTCTGCAAATGCTGGACCACTGAGCTGCACCCCCAGGCAAGTTTTTTACTTTTTGAGACAGGGTCTCGCTAAGTTACGCAGACTGCCTCTGGTCTCGAACTTGGGACCCTCCTGCCTCTGCCTCCCAAGCCGCTGGGATTATAGGCGTACACCACCGCGCCCAGCTCTGTTGTCCTCTCCTTGGATTTTTAGGCTGTTTTATATTTCCTTGTCACTATAGTAAAGCCAAATAAACATCTTTCTGTGTGCAGACTTTATAAGAAGTGTCTTGAAAAGTGGAATTGCCATATCAAAGGGCATACCTGTTTTTACACTTGATCTCAGCCAACAGACTGAGAAGTGATGCTATTTTTAATTTGAACAGAAATACCACTTTACTTCCCCATAACGTTGTAGCAATTCATATTTCCAAAAGCAGAGTGAAAGAACTGTAAAGAATCAGCATTTTTCTGTGCCTATACTTGCAAAAAATTTTTTCTTAGTGTGACCACTATATAGATTTTAGACTTATTTGCTGCAACCAAATCAACAAAACATTGTTTTTATAAATCATCAGTTGATATCCATTTCAAAATTAACCTAAAAGTTTTTAAACTCATAATCATTGTTTTAAAGTATTAATATATCATTATTATTATTATTATTAAATTTGATGATAGTTTTCTTGGAGTTTGATTAATGAGCTGCTTTAATCTTGGCAGGAGGTTGAAACCTACTTCTTTGAGGGTCTGCTGAAATGGAGAGAATTGAACCTTACGGAACACTTTGGTATTTTTATTTTGTTTGTATTTTATTCTACTGTAATTTGCACTTGATATGTTCTAAAAAACTAGTGATGTAATAGAAAAGTAAAACATATTCCTTTCGCTTTGTTTTTCCACTCAGGGAAATTTTACAAAGAAGTTATTGACAAATGCCAGTCATTCAATCAGTTGGTCTATCATCAAAATGAAATAGTTCAGAGTTTGAAGACTCACCTGCAAATCAGAAACAGTTTTGCCTATCAGCCCCTTTTGGAGTAAGTCGAATATTGAGAGAAAGCTTGACAATATTTATCTGAGTTTTTAGGAAAAGTTGTGTTTCATAGCTACAGATACCTTAAATCAGGTGTTTGTAATTTAGAAATAAGAATTTACCTTTCTTATTAGGTCAGAATATCAGGGAAATGTGCATTACCATAAAGCAGAATCCTAGATATACAATTTTGCATTTGTTATGTACTTCTAAAAGAACTCCTTTTTTCTTTGGTACCTTATAAGTAGGTAACCACAATCTCTGAAGGAATTCACCTTCTTTCTTGATGTCTTTGCTCAGCTCATAATGTTTGAAGAGTTTTGTATATCTTAAGACTTGAGTTAGAAGTATTTTGATTTAATTAATCTAATGATCATAAGTCATCTATTATCATTAAATTAAATCATTATTGTTAAATTAAGTTCACAGCCTTTTTTAAAACTCTACATAATCCGTTGCTTTTTTAAAATCCAGTTTGGTCGTACAGTTGGCACGAGATCTTCAGGCGGATTTCTATCCACACTTTCAAGATTTTTTCTTGGCTATCACGTCCATCCTGGAGACTCAGGACACGGAGTTACTAGAATGGGCTTTCACCTCACTGTCATATCTTTACAAGTACCTCTGGAGACTGATGGTGAAGGACATGTCCAGTATATACAGGTGACCCTTTTCTCTTCTTAACATGTTCTTTCTCATTTACCTTTCTCCTTTTCCTTGGCCTCTGTCTGACTCCAAACTGCCTTTCCAGTGCAATATCTAATTATTTCCTCATTTAAGTTGATTTGCCAGCTAAAGTGACCCACAATCTAGTCTACTTATTTCATTTGAACATATCTTAAGTCTACATTCACCTATCTCTCATCCTCAGCTATTGAAATTACATTCATCCACCAAAGCCTGACTTGAATTTTATAACTTCCACAAATATTCCTAGGTGCCTTAGCCAGAATTGAAAGCTTTGTACTTTGTACCTTTCAGCACTTTTTCTTTTCTTTTCTCTTTTAGGAAGTAAGGGAGCTTGAAACCAGAGCCTTGCATGTGCTAGGCAAGTGCTTTACCACTGAGCCATACCTCTAGCCCCTTCTTTACTTTTTATATTAAGACAGAGTTGTGCTAAGTTGCATAGGTTACCTCTGACTTCAAACTCGCAATCCTCTTGTCTGTGCCTCATGAGTTGCTGGGAGAACATGCATGCACCTCTGCACCTGGCAGTCTGGCATTTTTATCACTTATATTGCACAGCTTCTATTGTAGTTGTTTTTTCTTAATGTAATGCTGTTCTTTACAAACCTGTGAATGCTTTAAAAACTCTGTCTTAAACAACTGTTTCCCTAGCCACTAATATATTTACTAAGCCAAAAGATATATCCAGTATTTTCGAGTACAGTGAATTGGAACAAGAAATGAATTCTATAGTAGCTGTTTGTTTAAAAGGAAAGTTTGTGATCTGCGTAGATAGGATATTTGATGGAATTTTCCATTTGGTCTTCTGGTTGTTTTTATATATTGTAATTGCCACAGGAATATTTAAGATCAAGATCAGTCCTTTATCTCCCCTACTAATAAAAGGGCATGGGATAAGACAATGATCTTGTTTTTGTGCCACCCCCTTTGCCCCACCCACTCTTCTTTTAGGAACTGTGAATAAAGAATGAGAAAGAAATATTTTTCTAGTCTTTACTAGTTTTCTGTGAAGCTTTTGTTAAAAAGTATTAGAAACCAGTATTACTTCATTGAACATTGAACAAAGTCTTTAGCAAATATAGTTTGTTTGATTTTATGACTTTAGCTGTCATAAAAGCTGTCACTTTTATGTCTCCTAAGTCAAGTTTTTCAGTTGTAAATTTATTTGCTTTCAGTGTATGGTATCCTCAATAGGTTGGATATTTTTACTTGAATATTATTGAAACCAAATTTAACACATTTCTGTTCAAACCAACTGTTCTCACCTTTTCATTCATTCAAGTACTTAAAAAAATATGTGTTGGGAGCCTGCCATATGCCAGGACTTGTTTGGTAGCCTATGTTATATTCAGTGATACCAACATTCTTCCTGTGTTGGCAGCACAGATGCATCTTTGACCCAGTTATCTTCAAGGATTCCAAATCCCCTTGATTCTGTCATTTACACACAAACTGAATATTTGCTGAATCCTGCCTCCATGCAGGGCACCTGAGATACCAGTCAAAAATAGATAAAAATTGCAAAGTTTACATTTTAGTAGGGGGAGAAACATTCTGGATACATACCTGGCATGGTGAGAGTAATTAAGTAATGACAGAGTAATATTAATAAGGAAGCCAGATGTAAAGGGTCTTATGGAGCACTGTAAGATATTTGGCTTCATTTGAAGGACTCCTGAAATGTTTCCTGGGTCCATCCTTTGCCAATTCTCTTTACAACCAGCCTCTTTCATGCCTTATTGCCCAAGCTTCCATGACTTGACCAGCTTTCTACTGGATAACCAGTTTATTCTTTCATCCATTATTCCATCCCCTATACTGCCACCAAATTAATCTTCCTGAAAATATTTGTCATTCAACCAATACTTTTAGTACCTGTTATGAAAGTAATTAGTTACAGTTGCATGGCTATATGATCCTGCACATGTTGCTTAGCTTTCCTGCCTCAATTTTATTATCTGTAGAATGGGGTAATAATAGTCCCATCCTGTAGAGTTGTCACTCTGATTAAATGAAGGTCCACAAATGTAAGCCAGAGCCCAAATTCCTCTGCTTGGTGTTCAGAGGTACCTGTTTACATGGACAACTATCTGCAGCTTCCCACTCCATAACTATACCACTGTCCTCTTTGAGATAGACCAGTCTTCTTGTTATTTTTTGACCATGATTGTTTCTGCCTGCCCTGTCTTTGCTCTTGCATTTATCCTAATAATATGCACTCCAGTCCACACCTAAATTCTTTCTGTCATTTGGACCTCACTGAATTTCAGCTTTTCATGAAGTCTTTCCTATGAGAGCAGCATCACCTATCCTAGGACTTTTAATGATCTCTGACCTTCAGACTTCTGTTTGACATGTGGTGGGTGTTGTTGTTAGGGGCTGTTGAATGGGATCAGAGTCATAGGGACCCTATATACAACAGAACAAATCATTTCCTGACACTTTGCCATACCTGGGACTGTGTTAGTGCTTCTCTGCTATTCATAGGGTTTTCAGTAGTTTGGGGATTTTTTCAGGAGTGGGCTGCCTGGTCCTTCTTCTATTTTTGCCATCCTGAGGATTGAACCCAGGGCCTCAGAAAGTGCAAAGTAGCACTCTACCAACTGAGGTAAACCCTGGCCCTTTGACATGTGGGTATCTCTGTGATCCAATGGAATGTCAAACCTTTGTTATATATTCTTCATATTCCTTACATACTTAGCACAGTGTTGGACATATTGTTTACATGAAGTATATCTTTATTAAAATTGTTGTCATTAACTAAACTGTCTTATTTTTCTCATTTATAGCATGTATAGTACACTCTTGGCTCATAAAAAACTACATATAAGAAATTTTGCTGCTGAAAGCTTTACTTTTTTAATGAGAAAGGTTAGTTTGATATTTTATACATTTACTGCTGGTAAATTTTCAACAGTCTGATGAGTAAAGCAGGTATATTTATTTTATGTGATCATTATGGACTAATTTTTAAAATATATATATAAACAGAAACTTAATCATTATTTTTAGTTTATTTCACCATAAAGTTTAGTCTTTTCTCACTAATTAATGTGATAGAAGTTGGGTCATTCTTAATGCTATTTGGCATTAAACATTTTTAGCAGCTCTCAGTGTGGGTATATCAAAAGTATTCTGTAAGTCAACTCAGTAATACATAAACAGGGAGACAAACAGAAATTTTAATAATAGTTTCCTGGAAGCAAATGGTAGCATAGTGTGATTTTTGTGTTTGTCTAAAATTTCCCTGGTACATTTTAGATTTTTGTAATAAAACAAATCACATGGGTATAAATTTCTTTTATGATCATAAAATACAAATATTTGATTTACTTTAAAAGATAGAATTTGACTTATATAGTCTTTATTGGTATATACCTTCTTACTATATCAATGAATTAATCACTCTTTCATGTGACCTCACAAGGGAGAGTCCTATATTCTAGCCATTTGAGATATTTCAAATGTCTGTTCCTTTCAGAATTGTTTTCCTGAGAATATTTAAATACAAATAAATAGAATAAGAAGATTTCATATTTGGATATATTTATTATATAAATGTAATTTTGCATTTCCATTTTAGGTCTCTGATAAAAATGCACTTTTTAATTTAATGTTTCTTGATCTAAATGAACATCCAGAAAAAGTGGAAGGAGTTGGACAGTTGTTCTTTGAAATGTGCAAAGGAGTCAGAAATATGTTTCATTCCTGTACAGGACAGGTAAGAAATGAAGATGAATGTTTCTAGTCTATGTGGAAGGATTAAACAGAAAACAGAAAAGAAGTAGTCAAATGGTATAGTGAGAGGATAGCCTAGAATACATAGCAAGCACTAACTGAAGAGAATTAGGAGATTAATAACAATGCTACCTTTTGTAGGCCTTGGGTACATTTATTTACAGAATCATTGCAGTCTTCTTCATCCTGGGTCCTAGGAGGTTATCACGTAAATTGACTAAGGGGTGGGGGTAAATAGGAAGAGACAATTGACAGTTGTATAATACAATTCCCCATCCTATGGCCAGGAGAAATGGTGCATACCTGTAATCCTAGTAGCCAGAAGGCTGACGCAGGAGGATCTTGAGTTTGAGCCCAGCCTAGACTAGTGAGACCCTGTTTCAAAAAAAAGAAAAAAAATTTTCCCTATCCTAGTTTGGAAATCCCTTTTGGGATATATATCAAATAATCAAAGCTGCTATATCTTTAATTATTCCAGACCAGATTTTTAAGATAGCTAATACAGTCAGCTATCTTAAAAATCTGGTCTGGAATAATTAAAGATATAGCAAAGCACTGACAATAGTGTTTCCCCTGTTGAACACAGGGTCACTATGAGTCGGATACCGACTCGATGGCACCTAACAACAACAACAACAACAACAATACAGTCAGAGCCTGCAGCCGTAGCCTGGTGGCACCCAATCCTGTCAGATCTCGGAAGCTAAGGAGGGTTGGGGCTGGTTAGTACTTGAATGGGAAACCACCTGGGAATAGCAGGTGCTGTATGCTTGAGAGACAGACCTGGCAACCCCCTCCCAAAAATCAATCTGTCATTGAAAACCCTATGAACAGCAGAGAAGCACTGATAATAGTGTTTCGCCTATTGTATACAGGGTCAATATGAGTAGGATACCAACTCAACGGCACCAAACAACAACAGCAACAATATAATCAGAAGTGGTAGGTCATAGACTAATGCTTTAAAAAATAAGGGTTATATGTTAATTTCAATTGGTCTTTGTTCCCACAGGCAGTGAAGCTAATTTTGCAAAAGCTAGGACCAGTTACTGAAACAGAAATTCAACTACCATGGATTTTAGTTGGAGAAACACTCAAAAACATGGCTAAATCCACTGTGGGCTACATCTACAAGGAACATTTTGGTACATTTTTTGACTGTTTACAAGTAAGTTCTAATTTTTAAGGAGATATATATATATATATATATATATATATATATATATATATATATA
The DNA here is from genome assembly GCA_007922755.1 of Pedetes capensis. NCBI lineage: Eukaryota > Metazoa > Chordata > Mammalia > Rodentia > Pedetidae > Pedetes > Pedetes capensis. The sequence goes on from VMDO01001960.1 coordinate 166,480, forward strand.
GCAGGGAGTCTACAAATTTATTGTTGCTCTGAGTTTAGTATTCTTGGAGAGTACATTTTATAACTGTTTTCTTTATGCTTCTCTTCTACATAATGATTTTTCTTCCTTCCACCTTCTTTATTTGATGTGATATCTTGAAATGCTTGGAGCATAGTGGTTAAGGGAGAATCTGGAGCCACACTGCCTGTTGGCATCTTGACTCTACCACTTACTGCTAGTGTGACTTTGAAAAGTTATTTAAATTTTCCATTCCTCAGTCTCTTCATCTAAATGGGGGTGATAATGTTCCCTATCTTGTAACTGTGAGAATGTGAAGTAAATGCTTATGAAGATCTCAGAGTACTTAGCAAATGTTAACTGTCATTATCATTAGGGACTCCTGGCAAATGTGTCTTTTTCTTCCAAAGCAAAAGAATACAAAAAGCTGACCTGCCTCACACAACATTTCCATTATTGGATGAACAGATGAGTTTGATATATCGTAGTGATTTTCTCTGTTGAATTCTTTCTTTGAAGGAGTCACTGTTGGATCTACATAACAAAGTGACAAAAACAAACTGTAGTGAAACTTCTGAACAAATTAGACGGTTGTTAGAAACATATCTGATTCTTGTGAAACATGGAAATGGATCAAAGGTGACCAAACCTGTTGATGTGTGTAAGGTGAGTTCCTCACTTGGTAATGCTTAAAGGTGTCTGTTAACAATGGATTACTGTCTCAGGGGATATTTCTCAGTGGTAGAGTGCTTGCCTAGCATGTGCAAGGCTCTGAGTTGGATTTCTAGCACTGCAAAGAAAAAGGAAAAAAGAAAAGAAAGAAAGCAGATTGCTAAGTGTACATTTTTTTTCTTTTATTTTCATAGGTGTTGTGTCAAGCACTCCAAACAGCTAACCTCTCCACGTCTTGTCGAGAGACCCTCTTGGATGTAATTTCTGCTTTGATCCTAGGTGAAAATGTTGTCTTGCCGGAGACACTCATCAAAGAAACCATAGAAAAAGTAATTTACTTCAACAAATATTAATTGAGTAGTTAATAATATATTTAGCATTGAATAAGCCTGCTGGAGAGTACAAATGAAGCATAACAAAGGCAGTGCCGTTAAGGAATTTATAATCTTGTTAGAGAGGTATGAGTTGCATACAGTAATAGAAATAAGTAAAATAAAGTGTGGTAGAAGCTAAATCTATACAGCAAATTTCAGTGAATACATAAAGCTTATTATGTGCTGGAAAGTATTCCAGGGTAAACCCTATGATGCCTATCATTCTTTACTGGGGAAAGGGAACCTGAGAGGGAGTAGTTATAATACAGTGAACTAATCTATTAGAGATATATATTGAATTATAACTATTAATTCTGCCTGGGGTTGAGGAACAGAGACAACTTTTAGAAGAACTTATATTTGGGTAGTCTTTGAAGGTTCCATAGCAGTCTGCCCATCAGAGAAGGGGTCAAAAATACTAGGAGAGGGAACAGCGAAGAACTGTGTTCATAAATGTGTGCAGTGTGGGCACAGGGGCACTTGATAAGGTGTGATGTAATAGGAGCAAAGCTGTGTTCAGTTTTACAAAGTTAGGTTGAATTTTATCCTGCGTGTAGTGGAAGGCTCTGGTAAAATTCTAAGCAGGGACATGATTTTATGAGATTTGCATTTAAGTGAATTTGGAAGATGGATTGAAGTGGGATTGAAAATAGAAAGATGAGGTCATGTTACATTCCCTTTTGTAATTCTCTGTGACTGGGAAAGGACTCTTTGGTGTAGCCCTCTATAATCACTGAAATACAGAGCCCTTTGGGTCTAAGTTCTTTTGGCAAAAATGGAGCTTTTGCACAGAATACTGGTTGGTGTGTGCCCACCATTCCCTTACTGTGGCTGTTTTTAGTGGGAGAGTACTTTGTGTGTACTTCCATTAATATTTTTACCTGTGGTTCACAGATTTTCGAGAGCAGATTTGAAAGACACTTAATTTTGGATTTTTCTGAAATCATGTTTGCTATGAAGCAATTTGAGCAGGTAAGCAAGTGATTTAGTTTGGGTTTTTGTTTCTTTTTCAATCTGTAATGATAAAACAATCATTTGAAATTCTGTGATTTTGTTTGCTTCTTAAGAGGAAAAGAGATTGTCCTTGATGTTTTAGTCACTTTTTAAAGAAATTATATTCCGCCAGGTGCGGTGGCGCACACCTGTAATCCCAGCGGCTTGGGAGGCAGAGGCAGGAGGATCACAAGTTCGAGACCAGAGGCAGTCTCCGTAACTTAGCGAGACCCTGTCTCAAAAAGTAAAAAAATGGGCTGAGGGTGCAGCTCAGTGGCCCAGCAAGAGGCCCTGGGTTCAACCACCAGTACCACAAAAAAAAAAAAAAAAAAATTATATTCCATTCTAAGTTATGAATAGCTGAGAAGCACTGTCAAATATCAGATAGTGTTTTGTTTTGTTGTACGTAGCGTCACTATGAGTCGGACCCGACTCTGTGGCCCCTAAGAAAAACAAGACCTTTAAAATGATATCCGTTAGATAACTTTTTAAAAATATTTGAACTAGTTGTAGACTCATGTAGTAAAACTGAAAAACCAGTTTAAGGAACTTTTATGTGAATTTGAAGCATAGGAAATAGTTTCAGAAGCAGCTTGCATTGCAGGAAGGTTGCTAGTGTATTTCATTGCTACAGAATAGATACCTGAGGGAACAAAGTAGAAATCTGTTTTTAATCAAATCTTGAATTTATTTTTTTTTTCCCCATCAAACATTTGCCACTCCTCATAACTAGTAACCTTACAGTATATTTATGGAAACCCATCTCTGTATCTGTCATCTCTTTCTTTTTGTTTTTAATAATATATATTCTCATTTGACTCAGCCCTCTTTGGTACATGTGCCAGATCCTGTTTCTTTCTGCTCCCTGAGGACTCTATCCCTTGCTCTCTGATTTTCTTAGAAACTCCATTTTTTCTCTCTCCCCTGTTCACTTTAGTCTTAAGTATTATATATATTCATCTTTCTAGTAAAGTTACATGACATATATGTAATACTCATTTTTCCAGTAGAGTTACATCACAGATTTTGGTTGAATCCATATTCACCATATACCTCATTTTATTTTTTTTTCTGACATTTCCATATAGGCATATTTTTACATATACATACACACGCACGCACACATACATATATATATATTCATACACACATATGGGTGCTTTAAGCCAGGCAAACAAGAATAAAAAACAGTTTTTGTCCTCCATTAACATCTTATTCACCGGTGATAACCACCTCTGATTATTTTCAGCTTTTTTTCTTGGTATTTATACTTTTGTTTATTTATTTGTGGAACTAGTGAGTTGAATCCAGGGCCTTGCATGAACTCTGTAAGTGCTCTTCCATAGAGCTGTACCCCTAGACCCCCTTTCTAAAATTTTTTCTCTTGAGTCAGAGTCTCATTAAGTTACATAGGCTGCCTCTGGCCTCAAACTTGTGATCCTCCTGCCTCTGCCTCCCGAGTTGCTGGGATTACAGTCATGCACCACTGCACCCGGCATATTTATACTTTTAAATCAGCTGCATAAATTGGATATGTTGGCACGCACCTGTAATCCCAGCACTTGGGAGGCTGAGGAAGCAGGATCAATGCAGGTTTGAGACCAGACTGGGCTACATAGCAAGTTCCAGGCCAGTCTGGGATATACAGGAAGACCCTATCCCAACAAAAAACAAAATAGAACAAAGTCATCTGAATATACTGCTTTTTCTTGATGTGTTAGTTTTAGTCCCAATCTGTAGATATGCTTCTACACTCAGTGGGTTTTAATTTTTCTATACCTCTCATCTTTCCAGTAAACTTACATCACAGATTTTGTTTGAATCCGTATTTACCACATACTTCATTTGTTTTTCCTTTTTTTTTTTTGGGGGGCGGCACATTTCCCTACATGCATATCTTTATACATTACTCATTCACCCCCCATCACCTACTTAATTTTTACAAACAAGGAATATTTTATAATTCCATTCTTTTTTGGGTACTATCTCATTTTTTCTAGAGTTAATAATTCATCCTTTAAAAACTAGCCATTGTTTTCTTTGGTCAACAAGCCTATCTTTCAACAGCCCTATAAATACCTTTCACATGTTAAACCATCAGATAATTTAGCAGCTCATTTTTTTTTTCTTCTGCTTTCCTGGAGACGTTCCCCCTGGAGCATTTCTAGTCTGAGTGGGTTACTTTCTTAGTCAACTGTATAGATGTTATACTATGATGTCATTTTATTCTCTTCTGTTTCCTGGGTCCCATGTTTCCTTCTTGTTATAGTTTACGCTCTTGTTTTGGGGGAATACATCTTCCATATGTTCATGAGAAGAGTAAATGGAGATACAATTTTCAGATATAGTATATGTGAAAATGTCTTTATTCTCTCCTTACGCTTCATTGATAGGCTAGATACAGAATTCTAGACTGTAAGTTATTTTCCCTCATAGGTGTTAGGGTGTTGCTGCATTGTCTTCCAGGTTTCATTGTTCCTGTGGAGAGCTTTGATGCCTTGATGATTCCTGATCCTTTGTTTATGAGCACTTTTTAAAAAAATGTTATCTATTCTATATTAGGTGGTCTGGAATTTATATCTGTTAATAAGTGTGATTTCCTTTGTCTTTAGCTTTTTCTACCAAGCTTTCTCTTATACATTGAGAATTGCTTCTTGACTAGTGATACTGTGGCCAAAGATGAAGCACTGGCCATGTTGGCCAGACTCATTCTGAACAAGGCAGCACCACCCACTGCTGGCTCCATGGCGATTGAAAAGTACCCTTTGGTTTTCTCACAGCAGACAGTTGGGTGAGTTCCAAGTCTTTTCCCTATGATATTGGTAAGATTACCTGTTGAATATAATGCATGGAGAATACCTGCCAGGTACAGTGCACGTTTATAATACCAGAGAGTGTAGAGGCTGAGGAAGTTGGACAGCAGGTTCAAGGCTAGAAGCAGCCTGTCTTAAGATAAAAAATAAAAAACAGCTGAGGGTGCAACCCAGTGATAGAACACTTGATCTATAATATAATATAGCACTTAATCTATAATATAAATATTGCATATGTGAAACAAGATTCCTAGCTCAGTCCTCCTATGTATCATTTAGTTTCATCGAGAGAAAGTTGGTTGTGTTTGATCAGCTTGAGAGTTTAAGGGAACCCATCTCCTTAACACCTGCTTACATCTTTGTACCTTGAAAGTAGCTTCTCTGGCTGGGCATGGTGGCGCACGCCTGTAATCCCAGCGGCTCGGGAGGCGGAGGTGGGAGGATTGCAAGTTCGAGACTAGAGGCAGTCTGCGTAATTTAGCGAGACCCTGTCTCAAAAAGTAAAAAAAATGGGCTGAGGTGCAGCTCAGTGGTCTAGCACTTGCAGAGCATTCAGGCGGGAGGCCCTGGGTTCAACCCCTAGTACCGCAAAAAAAAAAAAAAAAAGAAAGTAGCTTCTCTGAGCTGAGTGCAGCGGTGCTGTAATCCCAGCAACTTGGGAGGCAGAGGCAAAAGGATCACAGGTTCAAGGCCAGAGGCTGCCTGTGTAACTTAGTGAGACCCTGTCTCAAGATAAAAAATAAAGTAAAAATGGGCCAGGAGTGCAGCCCCGTGGTAAAGAACTTGCAAAGTATGTGCAAGGCCTTGGGTTCAACCCCAAAGTACCACAGGAAGAAAAAAAGAAAAAAAAAATGCCTCTCTCAAAATATGCCAGCAGAGTATTTTTGGTTTTTTAATTGATTGAGCTCTGATTCCTGAGGAATGGATAGTAACTCTTGCAGAATTATTCTCTTGGACCTTTTATTTTGATTTTGCAACCCCAAGCCAATTTCCAACATGCATACTTCTTGCAAGTAGCCAAAACTAAGTTCTGTGCAATGGAGTAAGGCTGCTTTGTTGAGCTTGGATGTCAGACCTTACACTGTCATCTCAGCCCTCTCTATTCCTTTTGGGAATGTGGCATGGTAAAATATTTAAATTTAGATGTATTAATCTAAGGCCAGTGTGACAATTCCTGTGTCTCTTTCTGAGAAAACATCTATCAGCCAGCCATTAGAGAAATATGTATGAATGGTCATCTTTAGATTGATCCCTTTCTATGAAGATTTTTAAATAAATAAGTTTGAGCTGAGCATGGTGGTACATGCCTGTAATCCCAGCACTCTGGAGTTCAAAGTGAGCCTGGATTACATAGCAAGACTCTGCCTTAATAATAATAATAATGATGATAACAACAACAACAACAACAACAATTTGAATATTCTTGATAACACTCCATCCACCCATCTCACAATTGTGTTATGAAAATAAGAAGAGATAATTAATGTGAAAATGCTCTTCAGAAGTAAGCTTATTCTATCATTTAATAAATATTTAAAGCCAGATGTAGTCCTACCACTTGGGAGGCTGAGGCAGGAGGATTGAAGTGAGTTCAAGGCCAGCCTGAGCTACATAGAGAGACACTTTCTCAATCAAAAAAATATATATGTATATATATGTATATATTATGTTTTATATATATGTTTTTTACATATATGGTATCAGGTAACATATATGTATATTGTACCATATATATGATACCAGGCATATATATATATATATATATATATATATATATATATATATATATATATAGTGTGTGTGTGTGTGTATGTATATATTTGGTATCAGGTACTGTTCTAGATAGTGGGACACAACAGTAAGAAAAAGATAAGTTTCTTATGGGGAACAACATGATGAGATAGATAAGCAAATAATGATGCTAAAAAGACAATAAAACAGCATTAAGGAGAAGAGAGAAAGTTGGGTGCACTCTTCCATACTGGAGCAGAGGTCTTTGGGCCAATTGTAATGATAACAATTTAGCCTTGCAAAGATCTAGGTGAGACACTTTCCAGGCAGAGAGAAGAGTAACTACAAAGGGTCTGGGACAGAAGTAGGCTCAGCAGGTTTCAGGAGTAGAAAGTCTCTGAGTAAAGATAAGAAAAGAGTATGAGTTTTTTTGGAGGAGCTCACTGGCAGATCTGATAATGACATGGCAATTAATGACTCACTTTTTTTTTTAACATCTCATATTTTGTAAGATTTTTGCAAGTTACTGAAAGAAAAAACACAGAAATAATAAGTAAAATGTTTTATAATTTGTCCTACATGTACAGTTTGATTAGCTTACTGTGCAAGACAAGTGAAACATGAGGGTTTTATTCCTATGTCCTTTTTGTTATTAAAATGAACAAAAAATTACATTCTCTTATTTGTTACTTAACAGGATATTGAATGTTTCAAAATTGTGACAGATGATTAATTTAACTGTCAATTTTTTTTTTCAGTGAGCTGCACCCCTACCCCTAGCCCATTTTTAAATTTTTTATGGTTACTGCCCAAAAAACTGTACATCAAGATGTGGTGACTTTAAGAAGTTGACATTTAGACACTTGCGGTGGCACACGCCTGTAATCCCAGCAACTCAGGATGGAAGGGCAGAAGGATCGCAAGTTCCAGAAACAACGTGTGTAATTTAGTGAGACACTGTCTCAAAATAAAAAATGGGCTAGGGATAGGGATGTAGCTCATTGCAAAAAAAAAAAAATAAAATAAAAAATAAATTGACATTTAATCATCTGTCACAATTTCCAAACATTCAATATCCTGTTAAGTAACAAAAAAGAGAATGTAACTATTTGTTAATTTTAATAACAAAAAAGACACAGGAATAAAACCCTCAAATTTCCCTTGTCTTGTATAGTAAACTAACCAAACTGGACTTGAAAGACAAATTATAAAACATTTTACTTATTATTTGTGTGACTCTTCTTTCATTAGAAATCTTGTCTTTCAGAGGGGACTGGCAAGAATAAAAAGAGGTTTGTTAGAATGGTGCAGAGTAACAGATACCCCAAACCAAATGCCATGTCAGAAAAGGTCATTGTGTAAATGTCAGGTTAAAGCATCAGACAAAGATTACTTCTAAATTGTAATCATTATAGGGTTACTCAAATTCACGCTGGTAATTTTATGACATTGTTTTTCATTTGGGAAGTAGTAAAATTCATGTCAAAAAGGAAAGGGGGAATGTAGGAAGTCAGTGAGTTCATTCCAGTGAATTACCTGTCTAATTCTTAAAGATATGCCCAGCAGCACAAATTGGAGAAGTAGGGCCTAAAACCAGAAGAGATTGGTTTAAGTTATGAAGCAAATTGAAGCAGAAATAGATGGAAGTAGAACCTATTGAGATGAAAGAGTCTCTCACTGAAAATTAGTAAATGATTCACATTTGTTTGTTTATAGTCAACCACCACTACCAGTTTCTGCCTCCTCTGAAGGGACCACAATGGAAAGGGACCAGTGTCATTTCATATTTCAGAGGGCCACAGCAATTGTATTCTCTCCTATTTTAAACATTATCTTTTCATCCTTCAGATCCTACTTAAAGGAAAGGAAAACTAGATCCAATGGAAGAAAAGAACAGTTTCCAGTAATGGACCATCTCTTATCTATAATTCAGTTACCCCCAAATAAAGATACTACTTACCTTTCACATTCTTGGGCAGCTCTTGTAGTGTTACCCCATATTAGGTAAGAAATGAACTATGTTTAATTTGAAAGAAATACTTAACATGCTAATTAAAATGTGTTAGCCATTCTTTCCCATTCTGTGAAGACATTGAATGACAGTTTGAACTTTTCTGTTTTTCTCCCCACTTCTTGGAAAGACCTCTTGAGAAAGAGAAGGTGATACCACTAGTGACGTGCTCCATAGAGTCACTCTTCATGACTGTTGACAGTGGGAGCTTTGGAAAAGGTCAGGTATAATACCCATTTGTTCTCTTCTTTGTCTTTTCTGACACACCCAAATTAATTGTAAACACTTGTAATGCCAGAGAATAGTACTAATATTGTGTTCTGACATAACTCTTTGATAAATACGGAAGAAAAGAGAGTAAGACGGGCATATTTTACTTGTACCTCATAATGTGGTGACCTGGTCAAGGTAGCTTGAATATACAGAAAATTGACTATCAAAAGGATATTATAGCATGGAAGTCTGTTCATTTTCAAGCCCCAGCCTATATCTTGTTCTCCATCTCTGATGCCAGCACTACCCTGGGGTATACCTCATGCTCTAGACCTTTCCATTTGCTCACCTGGAGCAAGATGCATTCTTTTACAGTCCTCTGGCTGCCCTTGCACATGTGTTTCCTCTGCCTGGGGACCTTTTTAAGTCTTAGTTATTCAGTGAAATCTTACCTTTCAAAACTCAGCTCAGGCACATCACCTCTAGAAAGGTTTTCACACCTCTTCTAGGCAGAATTAGGCTTGCCCATTGCCTGTTGTATATTTGTATGTCTACTGCTAAGCCTCAGGACAGCAGTTTAAAAACAGATATTTTGTTTTATCCTACCCCAGTATTTTCTCCTAACACATGTGTATAGTAATCATTCATTTACATATAAGAAAATAAGGTAGACTCTTCACATCTTAAAGTACTCAGTAGCCATATGTGGCTAGTGGCTACTCTGCTGGATTGTGGCTATATATTGGCACAGTGATTTTTGCCATTGCAGAAAGTTCTGTTGGGTAGTACTGGTCTAGAGTCTAGAGCAGAGGTTGGCAAAAGGACCAGATAGTAAATATTTTACATTTTTATGGGCCACCTTTTTTACTTTGTGGCATTTTTGCCCCTCTTAAAAACCCTTTAGAAATGTAAAAAACATTCTTAATTTGTAGGCCATATAAAAGCATGCTGCTTAACAGATCTGACTTAGGGCCATAGTTTGCTGACCCTTGAGCTAGGGATTACATGAGTGTTTAATTAATATTAATTGAATGTAATTTGGGTAATGGCTATTGGATATGTGACTTCTTATAAATGGGAAAATAGTAGCAACATGAACTTTATACAATGATAATTTAGCTTTTGAAAAATCCAGGTCTACTCATCAAAAGTTATAGTTTGGATAGTGCTGGTAGGTGAACCCTTATACAGGTTGAGTATCCTTTATCTGAAATGCTTGGGACCAGAAGTGTTTTAGGTTTCAGAATTCTTTGAATTTAGAAGTATTTATATGGAGTTCATGGGTCGAGTATCCCTAATCTGAACATCTGAAATGCTTCAAAACCTGAAGCTCAAAATTTTTCAGAATTTAGATACTTAATCTGTCCTTTGTCCTGATCTCAGTTAATGGCACATAATTTTGCCTCACACGTGTTAGGCAAGTGCTCTACCTCTGAGCTATATCTCTAGTCATTAGAGCACATAAATTTTAATTCTCTACTTCCGAATATATATTTCCTTTAAGCAAGATACGATATTTAAGACTTGATCCTTTCTGTTATATTCAGACATTTAACAGATAATTCTTTAGAAAACTTGAACAGAATTTTCTGTGAGATGTTTGATAGTTATGTCAAAGAAGTAAGTAATGTGTTTTTTTTTTTCTGTTTTTCTACCCTTAGGAAACTTATTTGTTCTTTGCCAAGCAGTAAATACTCTGCTGTGTTTAGAAGAGTCTTCTGAACTTCTTCATTTGGTTCCTGTGGAACGTGTAAAGAATTTAATATTGTAAGTAAATGGAACTTCCATTTAGCTTAATAATGAATAAAACAGGAAAATAATAAATAAAATATAAAAAGCCCCATTTGTATGAAATCTTAGACATAATAGAAATCCATTTAATCTGTTTTATATTTGAGTTATAGTCACATAGGGAACTTTAGTTTTCATTTTGATCTTCTAGTTTAAGTACATTTTTGATGGTCTTTAAATACAGATTTCACTTTGTAAAGGGGTATTTTGCTTTGTATTTAAATTAGGGTTGTAAAGTGTGAAGAGTTTATAATGCCAGTTTTTCCCAACTGTATTCCACAGTGTTGACCTTTCCTACCCTCGTTAAGGATTCCAGCCTATACATTCCCACCAGTTTCATATTTTATCTCACTTTGATGAAATCTGCATTTCAGAAAACTTTTCCTGCCGTCTTCTTGCTGTATATTGAAATAACCTCATTTTTTGTTTTATAGGTTTAGTTTAGCCAGCCTCTGGTTTTGGTAGTAGCACAGGACCATTATTGGGGATGGGGTGCTGTTCCTGGTATCTAGTGGGTAAGAGGCCAGTGATGCTGCTAAGCAATATACAGTACATAAGGCAGCCCCGAACAAAGAGCTCTGGCACTAAGTGTTGGCAGTGCCAACACCGTTGAGAAACTGCTCTACTGGTATTCTGCCTCACCTTTGAATAAAGTCCAAAGTCCTCTTCGGATTCCTCAGAACTCTGTAAGATCTGACCCCTGGCTGCTTCTGACATCTTCAGCCACTCTTCCTGTTCAACTCAGTTCCGCCAGACTGGTCTCCCTGTCAACAACCACACTTCAATCTGGGACTTGGCTTTAGTGTTGCCTCTGCCTAGAATGTGTTTCTTCCAAATACCTTCAAGCTAACCTTTTCACTTCCTTCAGTCTCTGCTTTACCCCTGTATCAAATGACACTCCTTCACCTCTTCACCCTCTGTTCCTCCACCCCCACTTTGCTGCTCTCTCTCTAGCCTCCTTCCCTGACTCCTTTTCTCCATAGCACTTATCACCATTGTATTTATTATTTATTAGTTTTATTGGCTACCTTCTCCTGCTAGAGTGTACATTCCAGGAAAATACAGACTTTGTCTTTTGTTTACAGTTACATCCTCAGTGTATGGAAAAGCCTCTAGCATTTAGTAGGTACTCGGTCAATGTTTGTTGAATGAAGATGACAGATAGAGGTCAGGCAGCTTGCCATGGTTATGTGGCTGATGTGTCATGTGGCTGGGTTCAGGCCTGGGCTTCCCTACCCTAGGAATCCTTTGTACTCCTTCTCTCACTAGCTCAGTGCCTGGCATGTAGCAAGTACTTAATAAGTATTACATATGTTCTTTTTATGTGCCTGTCATTTATAGCTGTGGATTAGAGAGGCAGCATTGGATGTGTAGTGAAAATAGTATTCTAACGCCACCTCTGCCTCCAGCCAGCTGTGTGTGCTTGAGTACATCACTCATTGTTGCTAGGTTTCAGATGTCCATGTAAAACTTCTACCTGCTGCCTTTTATATTTCCTTCTTCAGTGATAATTTTCTGTAATTTATATTGTGTAAAGATGCCGAACTGTGCAGTGCAATTTGGGTCTAATAAATACCTTGTTGCAGAACATTTCCATCGGAGCCTTCTGTGCTGCTGTTGGCTGATCTCTATTATCACAGATTATCCTTATGTGGCTGCAAAGGACCACTTTCTGAGGAAGCTTTGATGGAATTATTTCCCAAATTACAAGCAAATATTTCAACTGGAGTCTCCAAGGTAATACTGTTTTGTGGTGTGTTCTCAGCTGGTCTTTTGTTTCTGGGTGTACTGCCAGTGGTCATCAGAGCTCCTTCATCAGAAAGTTCTACTGCCGGAGGATTTATGTTTAGATGAGTGATTCCTGAACACTGGCCTGTAGACTGATTGCAGCAGGATTAATTGGGGAGGTTATTTTTATTTATTTATTTATGTATTTATTTATTTATTTATTTTGGTGGTATGTGGGGATTAAACCTCGGGCCTCACACATGCTAGGCAAGTGCTCTACTGTTGAGTTGCACCCACAGCTTTTTTAAAAATTTTTATTTTTTGAGATGGTCTCGCTAAGTTGTGCAGTTTGCCTTTGGCCTCAAACTCACAATCGTCCTGCCTCAGCCTCCCACATAGCCGGGATTACAGGCATGTGCCATGGCACCTGGCTAGGAGATGAAGAAAATTACAAATTCTGGGTCCTTACTCGTGGGTTAGGTTGTGTATTAGTCAGCTGATATATCACTGTGACAGAAAAACTGACCAAAACAAACTTATGGGAGGAGAGATTTATATTGGGGGGCTCATGGTTCAAAGATCAGTCCATAATTGTAGCGGGGAAGGTGTGGTAGCAGCAGGTGGCATGGTCAACGGTGATGACTTTACATTTTACATCTTTGTGATCAGGAAGCAGAGAGAGAGAGCAGGAATCACAGGCCCAGGACAAAAACCTCCAAAAGCCCGCCTCCAGTGACTCACTTCTGCAAAACTAGATTCCTACCTTCCAAGGTTCCATAATCTCCCAGGAACGGTGCCACCAGCAGGGGACCCAGTGTTCAACCACATGACATTTGGGGAACATTTGGATCCAAACCATAACGTAGTGGAAAAATCTGCATTATTTTTAAAGCCCTCTGAATGATTCTTTTGCTCATTCAGGTGTGTGGAAATACCTGAATATGTTAAGGAGGAATAAAAGAAACACTGATTTCAGTTGAACCATAAGCTTAATCAGTTCCTTGCACATTATTTACAGAGATGCTGACTGTGTCATAGTTCAAAGAAATAATTATTGGACAGTCTTACTTTCTCAGTCTGGTCTGATCATTAATCTATGTGCTAACTGAATTAGAGGTTGGTTGGCAATGGTTATGAGATAAGGAATAGAATATGCTTATACTATGATCAAATGGAATCTTTTTTAATTCTATTAAATTTAGATCTCACTAACTGTAAATCAAGTTTTTCCTCATTTAAATCTTACAATTTGAAATATACTTTTTACTTTATCTAGATTCGACTTCCGACAATAAGGATCCTAAACCATTTTGACATTGGGCTTCCAGAATTGATGGAGGTATTGCAACTGTTTGAGTGGAATATACTTTTAAAATATAATTTTACGTGTTTTTAAAATTTCCAAAATGATATATTTGGCAGAAAACTAGCACACTCTATAAATATCATAAAATTGATACTGTTTTGAATTCTTATTCTGACCTACCAACAAGGCCATTACTGAATATCTACAATTAGTGGCTACTCTTTCAAATTTGAGCAGTATATGTACCAGCAAATGTTATCATGGGAGTTTTCCATATCAGTGTCTCCAGTTTTCCTTTTTTTTTTTTTTTTTAAGGTTGAATAGTATTCCACAGTTTAAAATACCTTATTTAGCCAATTCCGTATTGATGGATGGTGAGATTTTATCGTTTTTCAGCATTTAGTTTAACACTGCAGCCAACCTCCTGATGTAGATATCTTCATGTAGGGAAGTATTTCCATAATGCAAATAACTTGAAGTAGAATTTGTATAGTAAAGTTTGTTGTGTGTGTGTGTGTGTGTGTGTGTGTGTGTGTGTGTGTGTGTACAGGTGTGTATATATATGTATGTATATATATATGTATACCTGCATATATATACACCCTAGCATCATCACACACTGGTAGAGTAGTCAACCTTGCGAGGGTCAAGACCAAGAAGACCAAGTTCTGGCACTTATTGAGCCTGGAACTTCTCTGTGACTGAATTTCCTTATTTGTGAAGTTGGGAAAATAGTAGTCCATAACTTATGGCATTGCTAATAAATTAAGTGAGGTAAATATACCATGGGAGAATAGTACCTATCACCTACTAATCTCGTAATATAATACACACACACACACACACACACGCACACACACATACATATTTTTTTTCTTTATTTCAGTAGATGTTGCTAGTGATTTTGAATCATTTTGAGAATTGCTTTTCTGTTTGTTTTTCATTTCTGTGCTAAACACTAAACCTAAATTATCTACCAAAGAGTAAGTAGGGAGAGGAAAAATGAATTATTTACCAAGAAAGTATTACTTAATTTGAAACATTAACGTGTTCTAGTTGTTTGTTTGTTTGTTTGTTTGTTTGTTGGACCTTTAGTCATATTTGATGTTCATTTTGGAAAATCATAATACTGACCTGCTTCCTGGATTTTGTTTGTCTGTTTAGGGTGACGGGCTCTCAGAGAGGCAATCTGCCTTTGCTATAATTCGCCAGGCAGAACTTGTTCCAGCAACTGTGAGTGATTATAGAGAGAAGCTTCTTCACTTGAGGAAACTGAGGCATGATGTGGTACAGACTGCAGTCCCTTATGGGCCTTTACAGGAGGTAAAAAATTGTATCCTTTTTCTTCTAATTTGTGCTTTAAATCTTAATCGAGGAAGCATACAACTATTTACAAAAAAAAAATTTTAAACAAGGCAGATCCTCAGTTCTCTAGATGTTTTGTGTTAAATAGCTCTACAGCCTATTAAATAGAAGAAATAATTTAGTTTCCTCTCTTTTGAGGATGTCAGGGTATGAAGCAGTTATGACCAGTCTTCATTTTGTCTTACTGCTGCTTTTCTTGGTAGAATGGGGAAGTGGTCTTTTGGGGTGAGTTTATTTAGCACTTTGTTTCATTTGGGGTCTTTTTGATGTATCTTACTCAATTATAGCATATAGCACCTGAATTTTAAAATGTAATACTTCACTTTTAGCCATTCTTTAACTTCGTACACCTTAGATCATAATAGTATGGTTAGTTTTCAAAATGGTCCCTTATCAAAAATTATTTTTTAGTGACTCAGCAGACAGAGGCAGGAGGATCACAGGTTCAAGGCCAGAAACAGCCTGTGTAACTTAACAAGATGCTGTCTCAAAATAAAAAATAAAAAATGGGCTGAGGGGTTTAGCCCAGTCATAGAGCACTTGCAAAGTATGTGTAAGGCCCTGGGTTCAACCTTCAAGTACCACGAAAAGAAAAATTATTTTTTTAGCTAGGCAAGGTGACACATGCCTGTAAAAAAAATTATATTTTTAGCCAGGCACAGTGACACATACCCATAATCCCAGTATTTAAGAGGCTGAGGCAAGAGGATCTTGAGTTTGAGGCCAGCCTGAGCTATGAGACACTATCTCAAAGACACAAAAACAAAAAATTATTTTTTAAAATCAGTTTTAATGTAATAGTTCTGAAATGAGGATTCCATCTTTCATTAAAAACTTTAAAGGATAGAGTATAATTGATTGGTCTGGGGTTAGATTATAGAAGTATGTTACATGAGGAAGCAAAACTGACTCAGCTGGGCCCTAGCATCATCACATAACTGGTAGAGTAGTCAGTCTTGCCAGGGTCAAGAGTGGGTTCTGCCACTTACTGAACCTGGAACTGTTCTGTGACTGAATTTCCTTATTTGTGAAGTTAGGAAAATAGTAGTCCATAACTCATGGCATTGCTGATGAATTAAATGAAGTAAATATACAATGGTAGAATAGTACCTATCACCTACTAATCTCTTAATTTATGGTAGCTATTATGATTAATTAATCTTTTATCAAACATATTGACCTCCTATGACTGGTTTTGGTCATATAAAAACTCAACCCACAACCTCAAACAGATCACAGTGTCAGGGACATGAAAGGCTAGGAAATATACCATCATTCTCCAGTGTGGCATGTTCTATGATACCTACATAAGAGAATCTTCAGGAAGGATTTCTGCAAGGGCTGATGTTTGGCTGCACCTTGAGAAGAGGATAATATTCCATGTAAGAGGAAAAACATGTAAAGGAAGCAAGGGCTGTGAGAAAGCATAACATATTTAGGGAAACTATGCAAATTGATGTGGTTCTGGACAGGTGCTAGGGTATGATGACAGTTCTGTTTGATATTACAGGTGTTCTTTCCCCCATCCTTTTTCGGTTATTCTACTGTCTTTGATTTGCAAAGGTGATTTTCTGCTCATGGGTTGTCAGTAGATAATAGTCTTTTTTTCCTTCTTAATGAATTCTCTAGATTGTATATTCTTGAGAAATTTAGGTCTTATATTAATCATCTGAGCATAGTTCCTCGTCCCATTGAGTAAGTTTTCAATGGAAATTTGTTCATAGAATAAGTGAACGGTGAAGAAATTATTTTGTTTCATCCCTGTTACTCTCCTAAGGATATACTTTATAATTTTCTTTATTAGATTTTTTAAAATTTACTACCTTAATATGCTTTTTATAACACAATAACTCAAAAACAGATAGGAGGGAAGGGGCTATTGCTCTGGTATAGAGCATTTGCCTAGCATATGCAGGGCACTGGGTTCAATCCCTAGCACTGGGGAAAAAAAAATGGGATAGTTTTTTTTTTTTTTTTTTTTTTTTTTTTGTATCCTAAGCATCCTCGTAGAGAGGCAAATGTCCTTTGAATTATTGAAAGTAGACAAAAGAGAAACAAACATGGTCCTTCTGTATCAATATCCATGTTACATTATGGTAGTCTCAGTGGCCACCATTTCTTGCAGGGGAGTGGTTTCCTGGGGAATTGAACCTAGGGCTTTGCACAGGCTAGGCAAGCACCCTGTTATTGAGCTACCACCAGCCCAGTGGCCACCTCTTTCTTTCTTTCTTTCTTTCTTTCTTTCTTTCTTTATTTATTTATTTATTTGTGGTGTTGGGGATCAAACCCAGGACCTTGTACATGCTAGGCAGGTGCTCTACCACTGAGCTACAACCCCAGCCCTGTGGCCATCATTTTTAAAAAATTGGTGGTGGCTGGGTCTTTGAGTTTAGAGAATAGCCATGAAATAGGTAATAATAAAAGCAAAAAAGCCTGCAGCTGTAGCCCTGTGGCATCCGATCCCGTCAGATCTCAGAAGCTAAGCAGGGTGGGGCCTGGTTAGTACCTGGATGGGAGACCGCCTGGGAACACCAGAAGCTGTAGGCTTGGGAGAAGGACCTGGCAACCCCCTCCCAAAAATCAATCTGCCATTGAAAACCCTATGAACAGCAGAGAAGCACTGACAATAGTGTTTCCCC
>VMDO01001961.1:0-65535 GCA_007922755.1 Pedetes capensis
AGGGGCGGGGTAGAGAGGGGATGAGGGTGGAAAAATACCAGCTCAGGGAGGGAGTGGGAGCGGAGAGTTACAAATTCTTCCTTGCATGGGGTTCAAAACATTTGGTGGTTGTTCTGGCAGGTGTGTCCGAGGGTCATGGTACAGTGATTGCATCTTTGTCATTGCCAAGCAGGAGGTGGGTTGCGTAAATGCAGCAGGGTGTGAATGAGGAAGGGTCGGGAGTTTCTCAGGGCCTGTTCCCAACATCTCCCCCTGAAGCCCAGGGCCTGTCCCCAACAAGTTAAAAACTACCAAAGTTGACGATTAAGGAAAGAATGACATGGGGGCTATATCCAAGAGATTTTGGAATATATCAAATGGGTAACAGAGATATTTAGTTGGGTTTCCAAAAGAAGAATGTGAAAACAGATAGAAGAGATAATGGCTAAACATTTCCCTAAATAAATGAAAGACAGCAAATCAGACAACCAAGAATGGTATTACAAAATGATAACAGTGATTCATCAAGAACACATAGCAATATGATAGATATATGTACTTACAAAGAGAATGACAAAATATACAAAGCAAAAACTTCCAGAAAAACATGCTCAAATTCGTTAACTATCAGGGAAATGCAAATCAAAACTACAATGAAGTATCATCTCAACCCAGTTAGAATGGCTATTATATATGATCAAAAGAAAAAAAATAACAAATACTAGCAAAGATGTGGAGACAAACATATACTGTTGTTGGGAATGTAAATTAGTAAAGTCACTATGAACTTTCCTCAGAAACTGAATACATCAACCATAAGATCCAACTACCTCCCCTTTGGGTATATATCTAAAAAGAAACAAAAGCAGCATATCAGAATACCAAAGAGATATTTGCATTCCCATGTTTATTGCCGAGATACTCCTCTTTGAGGGTACGTGATATTGTGGCATACATCTATCTATCTATCTATCTATCTATCTATCTATCTATCTATCTATCTAGATATCTATCTACATTGTTGTTGTTGTTAGGTGCTGTCGAGTTGGTATTCGACTCATAGCGACCCTCTGTACAACAGGGGAAACACTATTGTCAGTGCTTCTCTGCTGTTCATAGGGTTTTCAATGGCAGATTGATTTTTGGGAGGGGGTTGCCAGGTCCTTCTCCCAAGCCTACAGCTTCTGGTGTTCCCAAGGCGGTCTCCCATCCAGGTACTAACCAGGCCCGACCCTGCTTAGCTTCCGAGATCTGACAGGATCGGATGCCACAGGGCTACCGCTGCAGGCGTATCTACATTATAATGTTTAAAATCAGATCGAACATATTTCTTCAAAACATTTGCCATTTCTTTATGATGAAATTTTCAAAATCCTTTCTTTTGCTTTTTAAAATGTACAGTACATTATTATTACCTATAATCTCCCTGCTATGCAGTAGCACACTAGAACTTTTGACTCCTGTGTAACTGTTACTTAGAACCCATTGATGAAACTTTCCCAGTCCTTACCTCCTTTCTACTGTCCTAGCCTGTGGGAACCACAATTCTCTTGACTTCTATGACTATAGAAGTGCTGTGAAATCTATTTTTTAATATCCCACATGAGGGAGATCATGTAGTATTTACCTTTCCATGCCTGAGGCATTTTAATTAACATAGTATCCTCCAGTTCTATTCATGATGTTGCAAATGGCAGGATTTTATCCTTTTATGGCTAAATAGTATTCTGTTGTATATGTCTGCCACATTTTCTTTATCATTCATCAGTGGATAGACATTTAGATTGATTTCATTTGTGTGTAGTGCTACAACAAACATGGGTGTGGAGTGGGTGTCGAGTGCTGATTTAATTTCCTTTGGATATTTACCAAACAAAATTGTTGGATCATGATAGTTCTGTTTTTAGAATTTTGAAGTCTCCTTGCTGTTTTCCATAAAGGAGGTACTAATTTACACTCTCATCAATAGTGTATAAATATTCCTTTTCTTGAATCCTTGCCAGCACTTCTTTCATCTTTTTGATAATTGCCATGCTAATATAATAGGAGTGAGGTGATATCTCATTGTGGTTTTGACCTGCACTTCCATGATGATTAGTGATGTTGAGCATCTTTTTCATATACCTGTGGCCATTTGTAGATCTTCTTGTGAGAAATGTATGTTTAAGTCTATTGCCTATTGTTTAAATGGATTTGGAGTTTATTTACCTTTTGATTATGTTTTTTGTTCGTTTGTCTGTTTGCTATTGAGTTTTTATATATTCTTGATCAGATATATAGTTTGTGAATATCTTCTCCCATTCTGTAGGTTCTATATTCACTATGTGGATGGTTTCCTTTGTGGGGCTGAAGTTTTTAGTTTGATGTAATCTCATGTATCTATTTTTTGCTTTTGTCTATGCTTTGGAGTCATAGCCAAAAATTCCTTGCCCATTCCAATGTCATGAAGTGTTTCTCCTATGTCGTCTTCTAGTAGCTTTGCTCTTTTATTTATTTTTATTTTTATTTTTTGAGGTACTTTAGGGATTCACTTAATTCTTTAATCCTATTTGAGTTGATTTTTGTACATTGAGAGAGGTAGTGGTCTGGAGTATGTTTTTAAAAGTAATTTTGTTGTTAACAGAAGGGAAAAGAAAGTATAACATCAGAGAATGAATATGAAATTATAGAGACTTTGCTTATATGCTATAATGTATGCCCTTTTATTAGGATAGTATTAAGGGTTAAGTTTTATATAGGTAAAGATTTTTGTAGTACTTTAAAATATTTGTTGCACTTAAACTCAACAGTAATTTTACAACTGCTTAGAAGTTGGACCACCAGATTTTACCTAGAAGTACTTTACCACTGACAACTGTTTTAGTTGTAAAAATAAAGATAGGGCTGGGATTTAGCTCAGTTGGTAGAGCGCTGCGCTGTAGTCTCTGAGGTCCCGAGTTCAATTCCCAGCTCCGCAAAAATGGGAGAAGGGCCTGGCAATCCACTCCTGAGGCAATCCTGAAACAGTCAGCCGTTGAAAACCCTATGAGGGTTACTATGAGTCGGATACCAACTCAACGGCACCTAACAACAAGAATATAGATGCAACGAAAGCCAAATTGACTTTTGGTTGGCTTTATTTTTGTATTTAAGTTCTTCTTTACAATTTATTTAAATTCTTCTCAGGCAATGGCCCCAGCTATCTCTTCTCTACCAACCACCTATCCAATTGTTCCCATTGCCCTGACCTTAGTAGTTGTCCCTGCCTCCCAACCTCCTCCTTCTTCTTCTCCTTCTCCTTCTTCTTCTTCTGTTTTCTTTTTTAGTAGGACTGGGGTTTGAACTCAGGGCCTTGCACTTGTATGTTTGTTTTACAAGTGCTGGACCACTGAGCTGCACCCTCAGCCCATTAGTTTATTTTTTGAGACAGGGTCTCACTAAGTTACACAGACTGCCTGTGGTCTCAAACTTGTGATCCTCCTGCCTCGGCCTCCCGAGTCACTGGGATTACAGGCGTGCGCCACTGTGCCGGGCCCAACCCTCAACTTTGGAGACAAATTGAATTTACAGCTTCCAAGCACAATGTGGTGCTTTGCCTGCTAAGACAGTCTCTGTGACCTATAGTGGGGTGGCTCTGGCCCTTCTCAAGGTCTCTAGTGCTCCTGCATGGGGTGGAAGGTAGTGTTGTACCCAGCGGCTCGACCCCAGAAAAATACTCCAAGACACAAACAAACGGATCCGGAGCAGAAAAGTTTATTTAGACCAGCCAGCTGGCTACTTTCAGTCCCGGGAGTGAACTTTCAGAAAGCAGCAGCCGACTCACATTGCTTAGGGGCTTTATAGGGTAGGGGAGGAGAAGCAAAATTATAGAAGCAGGAACTTTTTTTACGGTAAAAGGGTGGGGGCACAAAGTACAAAGTAAGTTTGCGTTTCCCAGAGTTTAGCCCTTTGCAGGAATTCCCTGAATTTGAGCGTTTACCAAGTTATCTAGTGCCACCACATTTTTTCCTAATTCAGCCCTTCTGCAGGTCCAGCCATCTCAGACACACCTGCCCTTATCAGCTTTAATTGAAGGCTAGTTTTTGAAGGAACTAGAGTGATTTTAAAGTGACCTAGGGCTGCTATCACAGTAGCAATACTGACATAAACTAGCCTACCTAAAGTATTTTTTTAAATGCTTGTCTTACTTGGGCGGGGGGGGGGGGGGGGGGGGGGGGGGGGGGGGGGGGGGGAAGGTGAGAGGGACTCTGCTAACCCTAAGCCAGCCACCCTCATTCTTTTTCCTTTGGTTCTGGCAATCCGAACTCTACCCCCACTCAGCACTTTCCCCCTCCTTGCTCTAGGAGTAAATGTGTTGTAGGCAAATGGGTCTCGAGTGCTGGCCTGCCTCAGCCTCCCATGATCTGCTTCACTGTGGTTCTGACCCTCTGCTTGCTTCTCTCCACCTCTCCACCTCTTCCACAGCATCCCCATCTCTCCCTTCCTTCCCTTCCCACCTTCAGAGGCCTACAGAACCACTTATACTGAAGGACCCAGCTTAGCCACAGAAAAGCCATTTTATAGATCAGGCTAAGAAAATATTTCCACTGCCTCAGAGAGACCCCACCCCTCCCAACTTGGGAGGTCCCGAGCTATCTTAAGCTGCCGCTTCCTGTTATCGTCAGCCCACATCTGCTAACACCAACAGAATGCTGAAACCTTCCCCCTTCTCGCGCGCGCCTTGCTATTTGATTTAGCCAATCAGTTTAAAAATCAGTTTAAAAGTCAACCAATGTGACCAATCAAAGTTGTACCAGTCAGCTAACCCACCATTTTGCTTCTGTAAGGGTGTAAAAAGCCCTCGCTTCTGCATTTCGGGGTCTCTCTCGCTCTCTCGTTCGATGGAGCTGAGTAGACCCCGACGCGTCGGACAATAAAATCCTTTGCACTTGCAGCGGCTCAGGTCTCCGTCTCTCATTGGGAACACTTTGGATAGACACGGTGTCCCTCCGTGAAGCCGAGTCTTACAATACATTTCCTAGAAGAGGAAAATTTTACGTATCTTGATTAAGAAAAAATCACCATCACTCACCTGGCTGTCTGTCAGGAAGGTGGCAGGCCTTGTGGAAGGACAAGGCTCTGCCCCCACAGTTTCTTGTTGGCAGGCTGCGTCTAGTCATGGCACGGGGCTGCAGGGGCTTCCGGTCTGGCCTGGTTAATCCTGCCCCTGGCCCTGGGTCTAGCTCCATGGAGGAGCTGCTTTTTCACTATTTCACTTCCTAGAAGTCGTGGCAGATATACGAAATAACAGTGATCTTGGACTTATGTTGTGGGATCTTCTTACTGGTTATAGGGAGTGAGGGGAGAAATGAGCAGGATAGGAAGTGGGGGTGGCTGAGGAAGAAACAGTACCAGGCTAGGACAAGGTAGGACTATGGAGTCATATAGTTTGTCACATGCAAATGAAGGATTTCGACAGAGCACTGAGCCCCACTACATGGGACTGAGCCCTTCCCTGTTGGGCTTTGTCCCTTTTATGGTGTTATCTTACATAAATCATGTAGATGTAAAGCTTATCCTCAAAGTACAAGTCAAGACAGAGCTTTCTGCAAACACCATGTAAATGTAAAACTCATCTTCAAAGTACACAAAATAAGTAAAAAAGCCATGTGACATCTGCCAGAGCAAATCTGTAATGATTATCTTACCTAGCCTGTATATCCTCCCTGTAACCTGAAGCAGATAAACACCATTCCCTCGAAGACTTGCCTCCGAGGCCCTAGAAATCTCGTAGGCAAGATTTCTCAGGCAGGAGTTACAGTCCCCTGAACCACGTTGACTCTGCAGGCTGCCTTTGATATTCAAATAAAGGCCATGCCTTGTTCACACCCCTCATCTACAGGGTGAAGGACAGAAGAATGACTCAATTGAAAGAGTCTGGACAGGATCATCTGACTTGAATTAAGAGGGATCTTTCCTTCTTCTTCTTAGACCTTCTGCCCCAGGTCTCCCTAGTGCTTCTTGGGTCCTTCTCTCAGGCCTCTGTTGGAGATGTGCTCGATGTTGATAATAAGGGCACAGTAAAATTAAAGATTTTCAGTTTTATCTCAGCAATGCAAATTTTCCCTTTGCAAAGAGGGTACAAGCTGCAAGTCCAGTTAGCAAGCAAGCACACAGGCAGGAGGCCAATCTGATCTTTTATCTCCTAACCAATCTCTATGATTGGGTCTCACCCAACTGGTTAGGATTTTGACTCCACTGTTGTTGTTGTTAGGTGCAGTCGAGTCGGTATCCGACTCATAGCGACCCTCATAGGGTTTTCAATGGCCGTTTCCGGATTTCCTTGGGAGTGGATTGCCAGACAGTCTTGGATAAACCTGATTGGCTTAATAGTAGGAAAGAGAAGAGAGGGATCTTAGATTCCTAGAGGGCAAGAAACTTAGAACAAAGAAACTTGACAAGTCTGGGCATGTCTAGCCATGTGGAGGAAGGATAAGGAGGTCTGAGGGAGAGCTGAGGGTGGCTAGTATAAAAAAAATAGGGAGGGTGTAAAATAGGATAATAATTTGTATAAAAGATTACTTATACTTTCATACCTCTTGTTTCCCTGCTCTTCTTTGATGTTCCCCCTTCTACTTCTTGCCCTCCAGAAATGTCTTCGTCTAAGACAGTGAAAGTCTTCCAAGAAAAATCTAGAGCTTTGATAGGTCACCATGGCCCAGTCCCCTAGCTAGTGGTGTTGGGGAGTCAGAGGATTTGAGGTATCACATCTGTCATCTCCTAGGGCCCAGTTCACAGTGCTGGCAGGAAACTCAGGAGGTTTAGATGATTTGGTTACAAAATAGGGGCTAAGTGTTGTACCCAGCGGCTCGACCCTAGAAAAAATACTCCAAGACACAAACAAACGGATCAGGAGCTTTAAAAGTCTATTAAAGTCTATTAAAAGTCTATTAAAGAAAGCTTTAATAGATTGATCAGCCTACTGCCCTTAGTCCTGGGAGTGGACTTAGAGACTTAGAGGGAACAGCAGCTCAGGTCTGGTCAGTTGGGGTTTTATAGGGCAGTTTAAGGGGTGAGAGAGTACAATGTAAGTTTCCATTTTCCAGAGCTCAGCCCTTTAGAGGAATTCCCCGAATCTGATCTTTTATAAGGTTATCTTGTGACACCGCCTTTTTCTTAATCCAGCCCTTTGGCAAGCACAACCATTTTGTGACACAACTGCCCTTATCAGCTTTTGTTGAGGGCTGGTTTTCAAGGAACCAGTGATTTTAAAGTGACCTTAGGCCTGCTCTCACACAAAGAAGGTTCCCACAGTGCTCTGCCGTTCCTCCTCCTCACTCCACACCGAATTGCAGTGGTGCCTGTGGCAGGATGGAAGGCATTTCCTCCAAGCCATTCCCCTTGACACCTTAACCTCACTTTTCATTCTGTTGTCATCACAGGAGAGGTCTTCTAATATAGCCTTGCTTAAGTCTGGGTGGAGATGTGCCTACCTCACTTCTCTCTCAACAAATTGCTCATATGTCCCTTCTTTGAATACCATCCATTTCTGTCTGAAAGTTACCAAGCAACATTCAGGTCTCTTCGCTTTGTCCAATGTCCACCCAGATCTGTCTTCTTTTTTCTAATCTGAAATCGCTGTCTTCAAAATATCAGTACTCAAAATGCTAGGTATTATAGTCATCTCAGTCCCAAGGAGGTGTTTTCATGTCAGGCTTTGTTTTCCTGGTGCAGGGCTGAGGAGTTGGCATGTGTTCCAGGGCACCATGCTGGGGGTTTTCACTGCATAGGGAAAGGTTGGCGTACCAGAGGCAGGCCTTACAATAAAAATTCTACCCAACACGTGTCTTCATCCAACACTTTTTGCATTTTATTTTACTGCTGGGGCTGTTAGCAGGCTGCTTCTCTCCCTCCCTTCCCAGACCTTCTAGATAATGAAACAATGGGAAGGACCCTGATGGGGACCGTTTTTATATATAGCCATAGACAAGTGTCCAGGTTCTGAGAGGAGATACTTTGTGATCAAGTTCTGTCCTTTTAGCCCTTGAGGTGGAGCATCTTGCATTAGGGTTTGGCCTAGGAGGGAAGGGAGAGTGTGGTTAGTCTCAGCATAAGTTCCTAGGAAGCCTAAATACGACCTTAGGGTTGTCGCACTGATGAAGCATGAAGCTCCAAACCCTAACCTAACAGGCTGCAGTCTCTGCTTCAGGCTTAGCCACAAGCTGTTTCAGATGCTCCTGGAATAGACTGGAGGCTGATAATGTGCAAAGAGAATGGAGAGACTTCTCTACTCCCAACCATATTTCCCAGTTCTCCCTGGTAGAAAGGGGTACTGTTTTCATCTGCAGAATGGTCAGCCTAGGGAGGGCAAGACCTAGCAGGTCCTGATGGGTGGAAGGAGAGATATTGAGAACATATAGTTGGGTGGGTGGACTGAGCAGATCAGAGGAATGCAAGAACAGAATTAGGTCTTCAGAATGGTGGCAGCTCACAAGTCCTGCTATATTAAATGCCTGATGCTGGAAGATGGCAGAAGAGGCACAGCTGGATCCATTTTTGAACCAAACATAGAATGTTCTAGTTAGAGAGGGAGGGGATGAGATAATGAGGCAAGGAAAAGGGGAGAAGTTGGAGAGTAAAAAGAGGCAGAAGCGTGCAATAAGAGGATCAGAGTGGAGAACAAGAAGTAAAACAGGGAAAGAAATGGTAAACAATAAAACAGAAATGAAAACAGAGAGAAAAGAATAAACCAGGAAGCAGAGCAGAATGAGATGTGAGTGGAGTGGATGATTCTTCCTACGTCTTCAGTTTTCTGCTCAGGTTCCCCTTCTCCTGGCAAACCTGGCCTAGGTGAATCCTCCGTTTACCCAGTACCTTCTACTTGCCCTTCTGGTTTCTCCCCCTTTCCTCTCCCTCTGCACTGAGGTGCAAGAGTGCGAAGGCTTGGTACAAGGGTGAAGATGGCTAAGAAGAGAAACTATAAACTGAAAGGGGTGAGGGGAAGAGGCAGGGCGCCTCCTCCATCCAAGGAACGCCACCTCTGCTCCTTTCACCCACGGAACCCACCAAATGAAGCCCTTCACCCCACAAAACAGCACCCAGGAGCCAAAGGACAGAGCAAACCAGATTTCTCTTTATTTCCGTCTTCACTAGGGGGTGAGGCAGGAGGGGCCCAGAAGCCCGCATCCCACCCCTCCGCATCTGCGTGGGCTTTTTCGGGTGCCCATTTCCCTGACTCCCGAATGTTTCCCTTCCCTGAGCGTCTGCACTGGCAACCCTTCATTTCTTCTGCAGCACACCCAGGGCACAGGGGCAGGGGTCCCCACCACAGCCCGGATGATAAGCGCCGCGTCTCTGCCACTGGGCGCCTTGCTGCAGCGCGGGGCAGCGCTGCCGGCCACCCGGTGCCCCGCGCGGGGCCTGCTCTTCCCCCGGAGCGCCAGTGCGCGCGGGCCCCCGGGCTGGCGACGCAGCGGGGAGTCGGACCAGGTGGCGCCAAGCCCAGGCGGGAGGACAGGAGCGACGCGGACGCGGTGCGGGCGTCAGCAGGGCGGTTGGCGCAGCTCGTTCCCCTGGCCCGCGCTTCTCTGCCTGAGCCGGGTCACCCAGCAGTGATGTGACCCAAGAGGTCCTGCTGCTGGGCAGCTGCTGATTGCGGGACTGAAATATGATGTTCCTCTTCGGCCAGAAAGCATCCCCGCTGCCCCCACATTTCTAACCGCAAGTCTCCCAGCTGCCTGCTCTCTCCTCCTGTATCCCCCCCCCCCCCCCGCCGTCTCAGAATCAACAGAACCCCCAAGCCAGTGCGCAGGAGGAGGAGGCTGGGCCAGCTAGCGGCCAGCGCCCAGACTGGTTTCTCTTATGTACCCTCCCGCCCCGCCCACATGTCACAGAGAGCCTCATCCTGCCGCAGTCGGGCATGATTGGCTGCCAGGCATAGGCACCGCCCACGTACAGTCAGGGGCGTGAACAATCGGGGTTTGGGTGAAGTGATCATAGGCACCGCCCACGTACAGTCAGGGGCGTGAACAATCGGGGTATGGGTGAAGTGCGTGGCTGAGGGTATCTGAGTGTCTGGTAAGATTTAGAGCAAAGGGGGCCAGGGACCAGTTTGGCTTTTTCTGCTTTTCGGCAGGGGAGTGGAAGTTGTTTTTTCTCTTTGGAGAGAAGATACTGAGAGCTCAGACTGTTCAGCATTATTAGGAGATGTGGTTGCACTCAAGGCAGAAGATAAAAAGGGCGCTAGGGTGCCATGCAGAGTACAGAAAAAATAAGTATTAAAGAGACAGGTAGAATGTCCTCCCCACACTCCCCAGTGCTTAGTTATGAGAGTTCATGATGGGGAGATTTAGGAACTTTTTCATGTGAGAAAGAATTAGCCCTTTCAGTAGGCTGTAAGCCTGCAGCCGTAGCCCTGTGGAATCCGATCCCGTCAGATCTCCGAAGCAAAGCAGGGTAGGGCCTGGTTAAAACCTGGATGGGAGACCGCAGGGAACACCAGGTGCTGTAGGCTTGGGAGAAGGACCTGGCAACCCCCTCCCAAAAATCAATCTGCCATTGAAAACCCTATGAACAGCAGAGAAGCATTGACAATAGTGTTTCCCCTGTTGTACAGAGGGTCGCTATGAGTCGGATACCAACTCGACGGCACCTAACAACAACAGTAGGCTGTAAACGGTAGCCCAAGAAAGCTACAAATGACTCAAATTTAATCTTAATCTTTGTAACTGGATACTAGAATGGAATTCAAGGTCTCACAGGCACTGATATAAAGACAGAAAAATGTTTATAGAGAAGCCACAACAGCCCTCTCCCCACCTCCAAACACTGCTCCTCTGTGAAACTGAAAAAGGTGGAAGGTGATGGCTTTTTTTTTTTCCCCCCCTCGGTACTGGGGGTTGAACCCAGGGCCTCACACTTGCATACTCTGCAAGTGCTGGACCACTGAGCTGTGCCCCCAGCCCAATTTTTTTCCTTTTTGAGACAGGGTCTCGCTAAGTTACGCAGACTGCCTCTGGTCTGGAATTTGCGATCCTCCTGCCTCCACCTCCCAAGCCGCTGCTGGGCAAGTGTGCGCCACCACGCCCGGCCGAAGGTGATGGCTTTTTGAGAGAATTGGTTCATGTCAGAGACTGAGAGCAAAAGAGGTCTTCCTTGGAGATGATTAGGCATCAGAAGTAGTTTAGAGCTTTATTTATTATTTATTCATTTTTTTGTGTTACTAGAGGTTGAACCTAGGGCCTCGTGCTTGCATGCTTTGCAAGTGCTGGACCACTGAGCTGCACCCTCAGCCCATTTTTTTTTTTTTTTTTTTTTTTTACTTTTTGAGACAGGGTCTTGGTAAGTTATGCAGGCTGCCTCTGGTCTCAAACTTGCAATCCTCCTGTCTCCACCTCCCAAGCCGCTGGGATTACAGGTGTGTGCCACTGCGCCTGGTTTAGAGCTTTATTTTGAAAGGGATAAATATGAGAGACCAAAAATGTTCTTGGATCTCAAACTGAGTACAGGACATATTTTTTTTCAGTACTGGGAGGTTGAACCCAGGGCCTTGTGCATGCTAGGCAAGCGTACCATCACTAATTGCATGCCAGCTTCCTTTTTTTTTTTTTTTTTTTGCGGTACTGGGGGTTGAACCCAGGGCCTCGTGCCTGCATGCTCTGCAAGTGCTGGACCACTGAGCTGCACCTCAGCCCATTTTTTTTTTTACTTTTTTGAGACAGGGTCTCGCTAAATTACGCAGACTGCCTCTGGTCTCGAACTTGCGATCCTCCCGCCTCCGCCTCTGGAGCCGCTGGGATTACAGGCGTGCGCCACCACGCCCGGCCTCCTTTTTTATTTTTTGAGACAGGGTCACGCTAAATTGAGCAGGCTACCCCTGGCCTTGAACTTGCATTTCTCTTATGTCAGCTTCCAAGTAGCTGGGATTATAGGCTTGGCCATGACGCCCAGCTAAGTTAAGGACTTTTTTTTTTTTTTATCTAAGAGAGTATCCAAGTTATGGGACCTGCTTGTGATTTCATCCAAGGGACACAGGAACTGGGATTTTACAGATACCTATTAAGGAATCATGAGAGGAAAGGATAAAGTAGTTTTTTGTTTGCTTTCCTGTTTTTTTTTTTTTTTCCCTGTGGAATCCTGCTTTTTTGTTGTAAAGGTTATACCTTCATTAATGAGTACAGCATCTGGAACAAGGTGTGTGAGTTTCCTTCCTACCTCACACTAGTCAGATGAGTGTGTTGAGTCAGAGGAGAATAGAAAGGACACAGCGTGCTCGTCCTGAGGGTGGTTCATGTTTGGATTCGATGCCATTTGGGATGTCTGTGCCATAGTGAAGTCTGGACTAGCTGACAATGGTCATACGCCAACAACGGACATACAAACAAGTCCCTAAAATGATTTCAGAGCATGATGAGTGGTATCCAGGGTATGGAATGGGGCATAGTGGGGTAGGGAATAACTGAAGGGAGATTTCTGAACAGGTGGTGTTGCAGTTGAGATTTAGATCATGGGAAGGAAGCAACCACATGAAGAGCAAGGAGGTGAGCACTCCAGAGAAAAAGGAACTCCCTCCAGCATGCTTGGCACATGTCAAAAAATGGCAAGACACTGGGAGTAGTCAGGACAGAGTGGATACTGTGGGGCAATGTGAGGAAAGATTCCTGGGAAGCAGCCAACGTCCAGATCACATAGGGCCTCGACACCATGGTAAGGATTTTGGATTGTACTAGAGATAACTAAAAGGTTTTAAGCAAGAGATTTGCTCTTTAAAGTCAGTTTCACTGTTTGTGAGGATGAGTGAAAGTAGAAGGTAGATCCATTAGAAAGACATGGATATAGACCAGGTGAGACATGATGATGGTCTTATAGGCTAAAAGATAGTCCCAGAGCTGGGCACAGTGGTGCTTGCCTGTAATCCCAGCTACTCCAGAGGCTAAGGCAGGGGGATCAAAAGATCAAGGCCTACCTAGGCAACATAGCAAGTTCAAGGGCAGCCTGGACAATTTAGCAAGGCCTTGTCTCAAAAAATAAAGGGCTGAAGATATAACTCAGTGGTAGAGTACTTGCCTAGCACAAGGGCCTAGGTTCAATCCTCAGTACTGGAAAAAGAAAAGTCCCAGCAAAGATACCCCTTTGTAATTACTGGACCTTGTGAAAATCACCTTATATAGTAAACAGTTTGCAGATATAATTGTTTTAGGATATTGAGATGGGGAGATTATTTGGATTATCCAAGTGTACTCGCAAACATCCTTGTAAGAGAGAGGGAGAGAAGACTAGCCATAAAAGAGGAAGCAATGTGACCACAGAGACAGAGACTGAAGTGACATGGCCACAAGTCAGGGAATGCCAGCCACCACTAGATGCCACCACTAGACACCACTAGATGCTAGAAGAAGCAGAGAAAGAATTCTCCATGAAAAGTTGTATAGGGTGTATGGTCCTGCCAATACAGTCTTCTGGACCCCAGAAATGTAAGGCAATAAATCTCTGCTATTTTCAGCCATCAAATTTGTGGTGATCTGTTACAGTGACCACAGAAAATCAGTGCAGGAGTAGGTCTGTAGCAGTGGAGAGGGTTGGAAATGACTGGATTCAAGAGATACATTTGAAGTGGTAGAGTGCTTGCCAAGCATGTACAAGGCCCTGGGTTCAATCCTCAGCACTGAAAAATACATACATATTTTTTCAGAAATAGGCAGTAGGACTTACTGACATATATAATTTGGTATTCCAGCAGGAATAATGGAGGATGACTGCTAGGTTCTTGGTTTGAGCAAATGGACAGATGATGGCACCATTCACTGAGAAGGGAGAGGTAACTGTTGTTAGGTGCCGTGGAGTCGTGTCTGACTCATAGCGACCCCACTTAACACAGGTGAAACAGTATTAGTGCTTCTTTGCTATTCATAGGGTTTTCAGTGGCTGATTGTTTTTTGGGAGTGGGCTGCCAGGTCCTTCTTCCAAGCCTACAGCACCTGGTATTCCCAGGCAGTCTCCCAATCCAAGTTCTAACCAGGTCCGACCCTGCTTAGCTTCTGCGATCTGATGAGATCAGATGTCACAGTGGTATGGCTGCAGGAGAGGAGACAGGGATTATTAAGTGTCATACATTTGCCATCGTCATGTTTGTGAAAATACAAGTTAGCTTGTGTCAGACTATCTTTGTGGCAGGCACTGTTCTAAGTATCTACGTTTTATTTTTTGGTTTTCCAGACAGGGTTGGACTACGTAGCCCGGGTAAGCCTCGAACTCAGGATCCTCCTGCCTCGCCTCCCAAGTCCTGGGATTATAAAGCATGTGCCAACAGGCCCAGTTTGTCCTAAATTCTTTACATATATTAAGTGTATTAACTCAAATGAGTAGTTCGATGAATCTGGAGCTGAAAGAGGGGCTAGCCTGGAAATACAAATCAGGGAACCATAAGTGTGTTCGCAAGAGAGACCTAATTAGATCTCCCCAAAAGAGAACATGTCTAGAAATGAGAAGACCTGGACCAGGGGAAGGAGGAGCCAGAGGGGAGAGGGAAACAGTAGCAAGTGAAGTCACAGGAGTGAAGCAGAGGAAACAAGTGAGGAAGAGGAGGAGGGAGAGATCTACCCTGTCACCTCCTGTCCAGGGCAGAGGAACAGAGAGAACTGACCACTGCATGTAGCAAGAGAAGTGGCTTGGAGAGAACTCCACCGGAGCCATTTGTAGAGACTGGGAAGTGAGAAAGCGCCCATAGAGAACCTAGGTAACTTTCCGGAGGGATTCTGATCTGTCGGAGGTGACAGGCTGTAGCTGGCGGGGGCCTGGGGGTGCAGCGGGCTCTGGCTGCTCTGAGCGGGGCTGAGGCCTGGCTGATGGCCGCTGAGAAGGGGAAACCCAAGGTGCCTACAGGGCGGGAGCGATTACAGAGCAGCGTCCCCGGCCAGGCCACGGAGCGGGGGCGTCAAGAGCTCCTGCGGGCCTCCGATCCTCCCCTCCCGCAACCGCGAGTCCTGCCGGGCTCCGCTACACGCGCGGGCCGTTTGCCCTGGGGAACCACAGCTCCCGGCGGGCGGGGCGCGTGGCGTCCAGCGCGCAGGCGCAGGCTGCGGGCCCCGACTCGCCCTCCCCGCGCCCCGCCCGCGTTCCCCGCTGAAGCCGCCGGCTGAGGGAGACGGTTTCTTCTTAAAAGAGAAACGGCGGCGGCGCGCGCGAGGTGGGCCCCGGTCCTCCGGCGGCTCTCCGAGCCCACCCGCGAGGCCGGGGAGGCGCAGGCGCAGTGAGCGCGAGGGCGGGTGGGGGCCCGCAGGTAAGACCCCGGCGGGGCGGGCCGCGGCGGGAGCTGCGCGCTGCCTCGGGGCCGCCTCGGGATCGGCGGGGCCCGCGCCTTGGCAGCGTTGAGCGCGGCGGCCCGAGGCCGGTGGGGGGCGCCCTCGGCCGCACCCGCGCCCGCCTGAGTGCGGACAGCGCCCCCAGCCGCTCGCCCTGTCCCCGGGCCACCCGAGCGGCCGGGATGCCGGCACCGCACCTCGGGGCCTGTCGGTGGGTGTCCCGGGTCCCCGCCCCGTCTGGACGCGGCCGAGGGCTGTCTGGCCTTTGTCCTTCCATCTGTCCCCCTGCCTCCAGCCCAAGGCGCCGCCCCGGGCGCTGAGCGCACATGCCCGGCTCTGGGTGGAGGGAGGGGAGGCTCCGGGAGCAGCGACGGCTGGTGACTTAGTCGCGAGCCGCCGGGACTCCTGACAAGGGAACGGCAGCCCGAGCTGACTCCGGGATGGCTTTGCCCCTGCAGGCCCTGTGCCCCATGGCTTCCTCCCCCGTGCCGGACGCGTCCCGCAGGCGACGGGAGAAGCGCAGGCAGCTGGACGCGCGCCGCAGCAAGTGCCGCATCCGCCTGGGCGGCCACATGGAGCAGTGGTGCCTGCTCAAGGAGCGCCTGGGCTTCTCCCTGCACTCGCAGCTCGCCAAGTTCCTGCTGGACCGGTGAGAGGCCGGGGCGGGGGGTGGGCAGCAGCGCCCCGCTCCCTTTGTACTCTGGCCTGGGTGATTCGGGCTGGCCCCTTAAGTGCCTGAGTGCTCCTGCCGAGGGCTTGTGCCACCTGGGCTCTGAGCTAACCTGCACCTTCTCCCTCTGGCAGGTACACTTCTTCAGGCTGCGTCCTCTGTGCAGGTAGGCTCGCCGATGGCTGGGGTAGGGGCAGGAGGCAAGAGCAGCAACGGGCGGTGGTGGTACCCAGGCGCTCCGTTTTGCAAGAGAGCTAGATCAGAAGCCCTGACCGAGTTTGGGAAGGCGAATGAAGTTGGAGGGCCCAAGGCAGTGTGATGTGGAACCCTCTGGGAAGGGAGGCCTGTCTCAGGGCATGGATGGGTCTGGGTTCTGAAAAGCCATCTGAAGGGCTAAGCTTGCTAGGGCTTTGGAGGGACAAGGTGGCTTAATTGGTTTTCTGGGTGAGAGAAGGGGCCTCTCAACCCAGCCTAATTGCTTCCTCCACCCCTCCAGGTCCCGAGCCTTTGCCCCCCAAGGGTCTGCAGTATCTGGTGCTCTTGTCTCATGCCCACAGCCGAGAGTGCAGCCTAGTGCCTGGGCTTCGAGGGCCGGGAGGCCGAGATGGAGGACTCGTGTGGGAGTGCTCAGCAGGCCACACCTTTTCCTGGGAACCCTCTTTGAGTCCTACACCTCCAGAGGCACCCAAGCAGGCCCCCCTTCCACATGCTGCTGGGAGAAGCTGGTGCCCCGAGTCCAGGAGTAGGCAGGAGTCTACAGGTAGGCTGCGGGTAAGAAGAGTTGTGGAGAAAAGGGAGGGAAAAGATTGCTGATCTTCTGTAGCTCAGAACTTGTTTGTAAAAATGATCGTTTTATGCTAACAAGGAAATATGTCCTCACATACACTGTTAGGTAAGAAGAGCAAAACCCAGTAGGATGTATGATATGTTATCATTGGCGGAAAATAAAAAGAAGGGTTAAAGAGTATATATTTATGTGTATTTGTATAAAATATCTCTGGAGTCAGGTTGCCTGTGGGAAAAACGAGGTGACTGGGGACCATACTGGAAAGGAGATTGTTTTACTATGTACTTTTAATACTAATGTTGTTTCTAAGCCATGTGAATATATCATTTCTGGAGTAAAATACCCGTTCCCACTCCAGTAGCCCTTGCCCCCTCCTCCTCAAGAATCTTCTACCACTTCAGACCTTGGAACTCCTCTTGTCCTCATTCCTCAAGCCCAGCGTTCCTTCCCTTTTGACCCTGACTGTGCCAACAGGTTTGGGAGCAAAGCCTGATGAGAGGACTCAGGAAGTCGGGTTGCCCAGGTGAGGCTGGGAGGTAGGAGGGACAGGATGTGCCTGCAGGTAGTGGGGGTGAGGGAGCAGATCCTCAGGCTTGCCTTCCTTGGGCTTGCAGGGGAGTTGGACCCCCACCGGAGACCTTCCCACCCTCAGGAGAGGAGCAGAATGAGGAAGAAGAGGCCGACAATGAGGATGAAGAGGAGATGCTCAGTGACGCCAGCCCGTGGACCTACAGCTCCTCCCCAGATGAGCCAGTTGGGGTCGAGGGAGGAAGCTGAGCAGAGCCAGAGAGGGAGGGGCGGCTGCTGCCTGACAGTTCAGCAGGAGGGGGTGGGGAGGTGGGATGCACTTTGAGGAAGGTGGAAGGATCCTGAAGCTTTAGACTGAGGACGTGGGAAGGGGTGAGGCCAGGCTCTGGGAGACTTAGGGAGAGCCTGGGGTGGGATGGCATGGGGTTGTTCCTTTGGGCCAGGGCTGGCTGTGTGTGCTGAGAAGTAATCCCCGCCTCCTCTGGCTTCTCTTTTCAGTAGTGAAGCAGAGGTCTCTAGACCACCGCCTTCCCCCGACCCCCCCACCCCTGAGGAGGGCAAGGCAGCACCAGGACCTGCAGCGATCCCTGCGCCTCCAGCTCCATCCTCACCGCCAGCATCCTCACCGGCTTCCAGAGCTGCTCTACCAGCAGAAGTGGAGGTGCAGCTGGAACTCAGCGGGACTCTGCAAGCAGCTGGGCAGCCTGAGCCTCCCCCCAGGTAACCTGCAGGCTGGGTGGAGAGGGTAGGGCTGCCTTGGGACATGCCTCCCGCAAGGCTCTGTGTTCCCTTTGCTGCCCACAGTCCTGGGAGTCAGGCCCAGTCTACTCCAGCGCTGGCCTGGGATGACGATGCTGCACAGATTGGGCCCAGGAGAGTTAGGTAGGACTTGGGGAGAGGGACTCTGGGAGGCCTGGGGGAAGGAGGCAGAGAATAGGCAGGAGCTCTTCTGCTCCCCGTTTTCCTCCCCTAGGAAAGCTGCCAAAAGAGAGCTGATGCCCTGTGACTTCCCTGGCTGTGGAAAGATCTTCTCCAACCGGCAGTATTTGAATGTGAGGGACACAGGTTGAGGCCTGTGTCGCTGCTGGGGTTGGGGCAAAGCTGAGGAAAAGGGCTGATGGAGTTGGGGTGTAGCTCAGTGGTGGAGCACTTACCTGGCACATGCAAGGCCTTGGCTTTGATCTTCAGCACAAGGGGAGGGGACAAGCAATAAACGAAAAGAAGCCTTTGTCATGGAGGCAGTGAAGCCAGGAAGAGGACATGTGGGGTGGACGTGCAGAGCTTTCCTGGAATAATCATTAAACGAGGCGAGGCAGAAAAAACCAGGCCTCAGGTGCACAGAGCCCCTGCCCTCCCTGCTTGTTCTCCCGATCTGCAGAGGACCACATGGATGACAGTGCCATTCATGGGCACTGGCAATGGTTGTCAGCACCTCACTTGTATAAATGACATCCATATGGAGTAGGTGCTCATTTGTGCCCACATTGTACACTAGGAAACTGAGGCACACTGAAAGCTTCACCGTTGCCTAAGGCTTCTCAGCTAGTGATAGTGTTGGGGTTCTGAGTCTACGCTCAAGGTGCTTCCTTCACCTTACAGCTTGAGTGAGCTGTAGGTAGTCCTGGGGCAGGACGAACTGGGAAATGGTCCTGTCGCCAGTCTTTACTGCACAAGAAGTTTGAGGCACAGAGGGGAAAAAGACCAAGCCCCACAGTCAGAATACTTGGCAGAGCAGTCTTGAATGTGGGAGAGTGTGGGAGAGGGCCACCAGGCGGAGGGATGGTGGGCTGTAGGTGGACAAGGCGTGAGAGAGTGCTGCCTACGAAGAGAAAAAGGTCCAGAGTGACATTGAAGACTCTAGGTTGAGAGGCCTTCAGCAGGGGCAGCTTGGAATACCAGATCCTTTTATGTTGTTGTAAGGTGCTGTTGAGTCAGTGTCCATTCACAGTGACCCTATGTACAACAGATGGAACACTCCCTAACACTGTGCTATGCCTGGCACTGTCAGTGCTTCTCTGCTGTTCAGAGGGTTTTCAATGGCTGATTGATTTTTGGGAGTGGCCTGCCATTTCCTTCTCCCAAGAGAACCTTTTATGGAGGAGACTAAAGCAGCACCTGGAAGTTTAACTGTGGAAAAATGGGATTATGATGAGGGGAACAGCACATATGACTTAGCCACGATGTGAAATTACATCAAATAGAAAGAGAAAGACTTTCCAGGTGTTATGGTGCCCACCTGTAACCCAGGGACTCAGGAGCAGAAGTAAGAGGATTGCAAGTTTGAGGCCAGAGGCAGCCTGTGCAAATTAGTGAGCCCTTGTCTCAAAAAATAAAAAGGGGAGGTGGAGGTGATGTTCAGTGGTGGAGCACTTTCCTAGCATGAGTGAGACCCTAGGTTCAATTCCCTGGCACTGAAGGCAAAAAAACAAAGAAAGAAAAGAAAAAGAAGAAGAAATGTAAAGAAAGAAAGAATTAATATTGAAGAACCCATTTCCCAGGCTGGGGCATAGTTCAGTAGTGGAGTGCTTGCCTGACGTACACGAGGCCCCAGATTTAGATCCCCAGCACTTGGGGGAGAAAAAAACCTTTAGCATAAAAAGTATTCTATGTTCACAGCCTATGTTTGTGTGTGTGTGTGTGTTTCAATGCAGATCTAAAAGAAAATTACGTATCACTATGTATGAATAGCATAACTATTAATAAATAGTAAATAGTCAGATTGTTGTACATTGATACTGATGTTGATGGTAATTACAGTCACCCAAACTATGTTCCTCTCCCTGACAGCCAGTGAATCCATGGTTGGGTAAACCAGGAGTGTCACCCAGAGTAGCAGTTTGTTCAGGGATCATTGTGTGAGGGTGTGGCAAGAAAGTGATTCAGTGGAAGTCGAGAGCAGAATAGTGACCAGGCAGTGACATAGACAACTGCTATGGTGTAGGCAACCAGAGAGTGGCAGAGGAGCTGGCCTGCTGGGTCAGCTCAGTCGGTCTCTCAGAGAGGGGCAGCCGTCCTTCTGCCTTTTCTCCCCTGCCACCCACTTCCTTCTTAGCACCACAAGAAGTACCAGCACATACACCAGAAGTCCTTCTGCTGCCCAGAGCCGGCCTGTGGGAAGTCCTTCAACTTTAAGAAACACCTGAAGGAGCATGTTAAGTTGCACAGTGGTGAGTGGGGGGGCTGCACGACACTGCCCTCTCTGTGGGCCCCTGACCCGCCTCTGAGGGGAGACTCTAGCTTTCTTTGTTCTTTGTGCATAGGTGCTAGGCATAGTGGTAACCCAAGGACACAGGCTGACCTTTGAGAGACATCCACTTTAGCGACCCAGGGCTATGAAGTGATATGAGTGGGGGCAGGGGCAAGAGCATGAGGAACACATTGTTCCTGTAGAAGAGGACTCTGAACAGAGGCTTGAGCGGAGTGAGGAGTGGAGGGCAGCCCTATGGGAAGGCCCTGAGGCGGCATTGCATGGTGTGTTCCAGGAACAGAGAGGAGGCCAGGTTAGAGAGGAAGTCCTAGTCACGGGTGGTAGAGGCCTCTGAGACCACATCAGGATGTCTTGGCTCCTGCTTCCAGTGACAGGAGGCCCTTGCAGATCTTGAGGGGCAGAGACATTGCTGACTTTCCAAAGGATCACCAGCTGCTATGTGGAGAGAAAGGGGAATGCAGCTGGGCAGAGCTGGGTGCTCAGCTGCCAGGCAGCTACACAGAGGGGCACGTGGATGATGACAGTGGCCTGGACTTGCCAGGAGCAGTGGTGAGCAGAGGCTGGAGGTGTGTGTGCGCACGTGCTTATGCAGATGGAGCCGGAAGAACTGCTGAGGGAAGGATGGAACAGGCAAGGAGGAGTTAGGGGTAACTCAGAAGATTCCAGCCCGAGCAGCTGGGCAGAAGGTGGTGTGATTTCCTGAAAAGAAGGGAGAAGTGGGCCTGGGGAGAGGGAAATTTGATTTGAGACATGTTAATTAGTCATCCCAGAAGATGCGAATCTGGAGTTCAGGAGAGATATTGGGCAAAATATGTGTGCGTGATGAGCATACAGTGGGTATTTGGAGCCTGGGTAGCGTGTTCTAAGCAGGAGAGTGCAGGTGGAGAAGAGTACGGAGTGGGACACTCCTGTCATCAGAGGGCAGGCCAGCTAGTACTTAAGGAAAATGCAGAAAGTGCTCCTGGGAGGAGAGAGGGGTGACTGCCAGAGCTGTGGACCAGGTGAGGCGAGCGTGGGCGCAGGCCTCAGGTGGGGCAGTGGGCAAGTCAGCCTTGACTTGCTAACAAAGCAGTGCCGACAAGTGGGGCAGCTGCCAGCCAGAATGGAGGCTGCAGAGGTGAGGAAATGGAAACAGCAAGTCTGAATAAATGTGGAGTTTGGTTTTGAAGATGAGCAGAGGAACAAGGTCCTAGCTGGAAGGCTGATGGCTTTAAGGCACAGAAATGAGAGACCAGAGAGTGGCAGAGGAGCTGGCTTTAAGGCACAGAAATGAGTGGTAGCTCCTCTGCCACTCTCTGGCCTGCTGACCCCAAGTATAGGGTGCATTCTGTGGGGGACGGCAGGTAGGGTGGGCCAAGGAGGGGCTGTAGCTTGGGGACGGATGCTGCAGTGTCCCAGAGAGGAGAGGCTTGTTGGCACCAGGGCAGGCAGGGCCCTTGATGAGTGAGATCTGAGAGGTCTGAAGGTGGCCACACAGGCATCTGGTGTGGGCACAGGTGCAAACTGGCTAGGGGGTTGGGTGGACAGAGGATGTGGATGTTCTCTCCTGCTTTATTCTTGGTGATTGTCTAAGGACACTGCTGAGTGAGGGCAGGGGACTGGGCTTGATGGAGGCTAGTGGAGGGAGAAGATGGTGTGAAATGTCTTCTGGGTTCTAGAGAGCAGGAGAGCTGAGGGCAGGGTAGTGCAGATGCTTGGGGAGCCCTGGAGGCTGGGCTGTAGGTGCAGAGGGGCCGTGGGTGGAGTGTGCCTCGCTAGGTGCACATGGCAGGCCCAGAGCAGGCCGGGGTGTGCTCCTTGTGAACTGGGCTTAGCTACCACCGAGGGGGAGAGAGGAGGAAGGCTGTATGATGGCTGTGACGACAGAGCCAGGAGGGGAGGGGCAGTGAGAAGGCAGGGCCAGTGGACAGCTGGTCTGGAGTCTTGGGGTAATCATTGCACCGCAGGGCAGGAGGCCCTGGCTTGGAAGCATGTGGCTAGAAATGGGGATTTTTGAAGTGACACACTGCCTGGGTCTGACCTAGGAACGATGACTGAGAGTCAGGGGTGAGGTTGTGGAGGTTGGAGAGCAGAGAGGATGGAGTGTGGAAGACCCAGAGCCTGAGCTGTGTGGACTGAGGGGCAGTGAGGGGACTCAGGAAGAGGCTACAGGACTGTGCAGTCTGTGATGGCTGACTCTTCAGAGGCGGAGGCACAGAGGTCTGAAGGGCATCAAAAGAAGCAAGGACAGCTTCTCTATTGCAGGCCCTTAGGCTGGGCCCAGGATGAAAGCCACGGCAGTCCGGGGAGCTGCTGGCCATGCAGTGGATGGGCAGTGGGCACTAGCAGGGAGGGTGGTTCAGGAAGGAGGGGATTGGCTGCCTACAGACAGGCGGCTCCAAAGGCACTGAGGAGGCTGGGCGAGATGGGACATGCAGGCCTGGAGGGAGGATCCAGGTGCCAGGTGTCTGCAGCCTAATTCCTGTCCTGTCTGCAGGCTTGTGGGTGAATGCTGCTAGGTGCTTCCTGTCTGCACACAAGGACCCAGATCTCCATCCCTTGCTTCTCCTTTGGCAGAGACCAGCTTGGGGCCCCAGATGTGGGAGGTGCACCTGCACGGGGAGCTCAGGGGTTTAAGTGGTGACTGTCGTGAAGTCTTTTAGCCAGATGTCCCATTTTCTGTTCACATCTCACTCAGTTGTCATGACTGATCAAGTAAAGGAGCTCCAGGCTCCATGATTTGGACAACTCATTAGAATCCAGGCCTCCTGACCCCAAGTATGGGGTGCATTCTGTCGGGGACGGCAGGTAGGGTGGGTCAAGGAGGGGCTGTAGCTTGGGGATGGATGCTGGAGTGTCCCTCGTGTGCCCACAGACACCCGGGACTACATCTGTGAGTTCTGTGCCCGGTCTTTTCGCACTAGCAGCAACCTCGTCATCCACAGACGCATCCACACAGGAGAGAAACCCCTGCAGTGAGTGCCAGGATGGGGTCTGATGGCCAGGAGCCATAGGGGAGGAGGTGGGGTCCGGCAGCCAGGCAGGATAGCCATGTGGTGGGGAGCAGGAGGACACCCTGAAGAAGTCAAGATGGACAGAGTCTCCATCCCTCCTGTCCCTGGCTCCAGGTGTGAGATCTGCGGGTTCACCTGCCGCCAGAAGGCCTCCCTGAATTGGCACCGACGCAAGCATGCAGAGACAGTGGCTGCCTTGCGCTTCCCCTGTGAATTCTGTGGCAAGCGCTTCGAGAAGCCAGACAGTGTGGCAGCTCACTGCAGCAAAAGTCATCCGGCCCTGCTTCTGGCCCCACAAGAGGCACCCAGCCCCTTGGAGTCCTGTCCCACTATCCCAACCACTGAAGCCCCAGGGGCTGCTGCAGCACCTGGACCCTCTGTTTCTTCAGGCTCCAGCCCAGCCCCTTCAGCTGGGCATGGGGAGCCAGACCCCAAGGTCTGAAAAAGACTAAGGAGGGCTGGAGGAGACAGGCCAGACACCTGGTTTCCAGGAACTAGGGTGGTGGGGAGTACAGGGTGGGAGAAGATGGGCCTCTAGAGAAGCCTAGCTACCTTAGTCTTCCTAAAGGAAAGAATAAAGAATATTTTACATGAGCGTGTGTGGGCAGAGAAAATGTTTTGGCACCTGAGATGCAGGAATCCTGGACTCCTTTAAAAGCAGGCTTCATTAGAATGTCCCCAAATGCAGTGTAGGTGCAGGCCCTATTCCTCTCTTTGCAGGCCATTACCTGCCCTGTCCCTGAGGGCCCAGTTTTCTTCCCAGACTCATGTTGGCACTTTGCAGCCCTTTCCTGTAGAGCAGAACAGGCTGTGACAGTCTGGAGAGTGCCAGGCCACTTCAGGGGACTGGGTGGACCAGGATGAGACATATGATCCTCATCCACGCTGTATGTGTAGGACCTGAAGCGTTGCCTTATGCAAAATCAGGGTCCCAAGTGCAAGATGGCCGAGCTACACGGGGAAGAGTTACTGTTTGGATCTGAAAAGGTCCCTCAAAGGTTCATGTGTTAAAGGGCTGGCTGCCAGTTGATGGCCTTGTGAGAGGTAATGGGATCATGAAGACTCTAACTTCATAGTGAATTAATCCCTTGATTCACAGCTGAATGGACCATCAGGAGTTGGGGCCTGGCTGGAGGAAGTAGGTTACTGGTTGTTTGCCTCTGAAGGCCCCAACTCTCATCCTGCTTCCTGGCTTACAGCTCTTCTCCATCATGCCCTCTGGCCATGCTTTTCTGCCTCATTTCGGGCCCAAAGCAGTGGACCCAGCCGACCACGGGCTGAAACCTCTGAAACAGCCCAAATAAACCTTTCTTCCTTTAAGTTGATTTTCTCACGTATTTTTTCACAGCAACAACAACAACAAAAGCTAATGCAGGAAAGGATGAGAGACCCTGGAACTATGAAAGAGCCTGGCTCTTGGATCATCTATGATCATTTATCAGATTTGACACAGGGGGCCCTTCACATCCAAAACCCAAATAAATAACTTTATTTCACCAGCCATAAGCAAAAGGTCACTGGCCAACCCCCGATTTTCCATCTTGCCCTCTTCCTTCTGTGGAACTTGTTTCCCCATGGCTCCAGGCTTCATTTGGAAATAACATTCTGATGCTCCACTTAAGGTGTTGAGCTTTGTGGACCCACAGTCTTGGCCTCGGTGCTAGGGCACATCTCCCGCCTGGCTGGAGAACAGTGTCCTAAGAGGTACCTGCATCTGCTGGGGGACAGGTGGGTGGCCATGCTGAGGGCCCTGCCCACTCACGTGGGTGCGCTGC
Source organism: Pedetes capensis (assembly GCA_007922755.1). Taxonomy (NCBI): domain Eukaryota; kingdom Metazoa; phylum Chordata; class Mammalia; order Rodentia; family Pedetidae; genus Pedetes; species Pedetes capensis. Next base: position 25,198 of record VMDO01001961.1, read on the forward strand.
CGCTGCCTGGGAGCAGGCAACTCTTGGTATGGAGATGCTTGTCAATGAAACGAGCTCTCCTACCCTCCCACTCTACCTGCAGACTTCCCACCTTCCCACCTACAGGTGAAGATGCAGCAGAGGGAGAAAGCGGAGATCCACAGGTGGAACTGAGATGCAGAAAGACCACAGGGGTGGCACATATGATTGCTGCCAAATCTATGACCATTACCTAAAGAGGCAGGACAGCAAAGTACTGGTGAAGGGAAGGCAGAGGAACTGCATGTTGGAGTCAGGATATGCGAGAAGATAGGTTATGGGTAGGAAAACAGAAAACACCAGAGAGCACCGCTGGAGCAACTGGATGTTCAGACACCTAGGCACTCTTGCACATGATGGTGGGGAGTCCATGACGCCTTGCACCCACATCTGAGAGGGACAAAAGTCAGGAGATAAAAAGGGCTGAGGATGGGAAAAGAGCTGATGGGGGAAATAGGTATAGAGCTGAGGCCCGGCAGGTAAGGGCCACTGACAAATGCCAAAGGCAGCAGGTCTCCTTCCCAAACCATCTGTGAGTGGCCCCTTTGTTCCCTGGTACTATATACACACTTGCCCAGACGCTTCAGGGAAACCTCCCAGCAAGTTTCCCTCAGTGGGGACACACAGAGCTCGGGTTCTTCTTGTCCAGTTGGCCCCTTAAGGCCAGGGCAGAACCTGCTGTGGCCTCAGTGACAGCAGCGCGGGCGCGCCTGTGGGCCCGCTGGTGCTGTGACAGTGACCGGCTATGGCTGAAGCATTTGCCACATTCAGCGCACTGTGCCGGCCGCTCGCCGAGATGTGTTTTTTGGTGCAGTGCAAGCTTGGAGGCGACACTGAAGGCCTTGCCGCACTCGGGGCACTTGTGTGGCTTGTGGCCCGCGTGGTTGCGCAGATGCACATTGAGGTTGGAAATGCACGTGAAGCGCTTGCCACACAACTCGCAGTGGTAGGGCTTCTCACCTGTGTGCGTGCGTCGATGTTTGGTGAGGTCTGAGCTGTCGCTGAAGCTGCGGCCACACTCAGGGCATACGTAAGGTCTCTCACCTGTGTGGATGCGCTCGTGCACCACCAGGTCATATCGCTGTCCAAAGCCTTTGCCACAAGTGGCACACGCGTGTGGCCTCTCCCCGCGGTGGCTGCGCCTGTGGCGCAGCAGTGTGGAACTCTCACTGAAGCAGCGTCCACAGTCGCTGCAGGCATAGGGCTTCTCCCCCGTGTGGGTCCGCAGGTGGCGCACTAGCGTGGCACTCTCCAAGAAGCTTTTGCTGCACTCTGGGCACTTGAAAGGCTTCTCGCCCGAGTGTATCTGGAGGTGTCGTGTGAGTGTGGAGCTCTTGCCAAAGATCTTGCCACACACACCACACTGGTGGGCATCTGCGGGGCGGGGTTGGTTGTTGGGGCTCTGGACCACATGGACCCGAGCGTGAATCCGCAGCCCTGCACTGCTGTGGAAGGCCCGAGGGCACTGTGAGCACTGGAGAAGAGGGCCAAGGCAGGGGGTGGAGGCAGGCACCGCAGGGTGCGCCCGCGCCTGGTGGAAACGCAGGGCGCTCTGTCTGAAGGAGCGGGCACACAGCGGGCAGCGGCGGGGCCGCTCTGGTGGGTGCTGACGGCTCCTGTGCAGCAGCAGCGCCAGGAGGTGAGGGAAGCGGCGGCCACAGAGGCGGCAGGGGCCGGTGCGGCTGCGGCGCTGGTGTGCGCCCAGGTGCAGGTCGAGATAGCTGCTGTGGCGGAAGCTCTGGCCACACTCGCTGCAGATGTAGAGCGTTTGGCCTGCGTGGGCTCGCCTATGGGCGCGGAGTTCAGCAGCCCCAGCACAGCGCTCACCACACTCCAGGCACCGGAAGCAGCTGTCGCCACCGTGGGCACGTTCATGCCGTCGCAGCACTGAGCTGTACCTGAAGCTCTTGCCACACTCGCTGCACGCATAAGGCTTCCCTATCGCCACCGCCCCTGAGGCCGCGAACATGGTGACAACTGTCACGCAATAAAGCGTGACTCACTCTGGTGTCCGCCTACTTGATCTGCTGATAATTTTAGTGTTCTTAAGGCCTGGAAAGGAAAAGCAGAGGAAAGAGGGGAAGGCCTCAGCAACTGGCCGGCAGATTCCAGGATTCCTTCTAGAGGGCAGGTGTTGGCTGTTCCAGAGACGCGCTGGCTGCCATGTTCACCCCGCACTGGGAGTCCTGAGGGTAGAAGGTCACGATGAGCCCAGCAACAGCTACGACTCTGCCTTTGGAAATGGACAAGGAGAAATGAACTCCCTAATTCTGTAACTTAGCTAGTCCATCTCCCAGATTCTGTGCTCCAGAGAAAGAAAAGCCAGGGGAGTCCCAGCCATATGGATGGTATATCCTTATACTACCTGGAAGAGCAGGAGGGACAGCCCACACCTGTCCTGGAGAGCAGAGAGCAGGCAGGTAGGGATTCAGAGGGGAGTTTGCATTCAGCACCAGAACCAGGAACCCACAACACTCGTGGTGAGAGGGAAGGAAAGAGAGTGTGCCCAGTCTGCTTTCTGGTGGACAGGGGATCCCCACCTGGGGATGCCTCAGGAAATGACCAAGCAGGCAGGGCTGAGCCGAGGAATGAGAAATCCTCTAAGCCTAGACCATAGCAAGACCTTCCTCTAAGATCCCGTTCATGCATCACCAAAATGAAGGGCAATGGAATAAAGCAGGAAGGAGTCCCGTAGTGCCAGCCTGGACAAAGTGCTCAAACCTGCTACCAAAAGGGAAGGTATGTGAGAACCCTCCACAAATTGGTCCTTGGCTTTGGTCAGTACCTGATAACAACTACTTTTACACAGCCTCAAAGTTGAGAAAGCAACCCAGGATCCAGTATAGGGGTAAAAAGACAGCATGGATAATTCACAAAAAATATTATCAACACAATATTATCAAAAGTTGGTATCATTAGCCAGGCACTATGTGTATGCTTGTAATCCCACACACTTGGTGGGCTGAGGCAGGAGGAGCAAAAGTTCAAAGCCAGAGGCAGCCTGTGCAACTTAGCCAGACCCTATTTCAAAATAAAAAATTTACATAAAAGGGGCTCGGATGTGGCTCAACAGTAGAGCACTTGTCCAGCATGATCAAGGCCCTGGGTTCAACCCCTAGCACTGGTGGAAAAGAGTTGACATTATCTAGAAGTGATTTTTATGTTTTCAGGAAAAGCTTGGAAGGAAAGGGCGTCCTTGGTAATTCCCAGGGTATGTAAGTAGTTTGCAAACATTCTGCATACTTTCCTCACCATCCCAACCCCAGGGATCTAAGAACCTGGGGTGACAGAGAAAGTCCTTGACAGACCAAGTCTGCTTAGCTATCCTGTTTAATCTCAAATGTTATCCCTGAGCTCTTCTGACAGGTTGCTCCAGGCAGCTGTCTAGAAGTAGGGTTGGCCTCTGACTTACCAGCATGGAACCTTGCATGCCCTCTAGTTAAGAGCATAAATGTGGCTGCCCTCCTCCCCTGGCTGGCCTCACTACTGACTACTTCCCTCAAGGGCCATGGATCTGTTGTCAGCCAAACTTAGCAGGACACTGGAGAATCATGTAGAATCCTTAGTTCAGTATAATTCTGTGTCATCCATTAGGTTGGAAGAGAAAGCAAACAAAATGGCCAACAGTCATTTTCTTACAGTTGTTGTTGTTAGGTGCCATCGAGTCGTGTCCGACTCATAGTGACCTTCATAGGGTTTTCAATGGCAGATTGTTTCAGCAGATCCTTGGGAGTGGGTTGCCACGTCCTTCTCCCATTTTTGCGGTGCTGGGAATTGAACTCGGGACCTCAAGAGACTGCAGAGTGGTGCTCTACCAACTGACCTAAATCCCAGCCCTTTCTTACAGTAGATGGAAATTAATCAAAATGCCCAGAACTTTGGCTTTGGTATCCACATAGACAAGGTCCTCATCTTTTGGATGCAAGTGGGGGTTAGAGAAAAAAGTTTTGAAAACAGAAAACCTACAGAAGTGGGCTGTGGAGCTTTTGCTCCCCTCCGTGCTGGGCAGGAAGGGGCACATGGGATGTACTTCTCTGATGGCTCTGGAACAGGATGTGCTATGCCTTGCAGGAGACAAGGAAATAGCAGGGTGCTTTTTTTTAGTGGAGATTCTCAAATATAAAACCTAGGAAGAACAGAATGAATTGCTCACCATTTTGCCATTCTTGTTTTATCTATGACATCACTCCACTTTTTTTTCAGTCCGGATTATTTTAATTTCCAGACATTTTATAGAAAGATGATGATGATATTTATTTATTTATTTATTTATTTATTGGTGCTGGGAGGGCTGAACTCAGGGCCTTGCACATACTTTTACCAGTGTTCTACCACTGAGCTGCACTCCCAGCCCTTTAACTTAAAAAAAAAAAATCTTTACACAGGGTTTTGCTAAGTTACACAAGCTACCCCTAGCCTTAAATTTGCCATCCTCCTGCCTCTGCCTCCCAAGTCACTGGGATTATAGGTAGTTACCACCATGCTTGAGTAAAGATGATGATATTAAAACCTGTGAGCAGGGGCTACGGCACCTTTGCAGAACTAAGCAGATTTTAAAGGGAGCACTGTGGAACCTCGAGAGAGAACTTTTAACTCAGTCACTTGGGCTGCTGACTCCACTTGGAGGTAGTTCAGAGAATGTTTGCCTTCATGAGAATAACCTTCTTCGAGACCCAGTGGCTGATTCCAGATACCAAAGAGAGCAATGAATGCTCACGCCCTGGTTCATGCTCTGTGAAGCATGACACTTCTTGGCCATGGAGAGGGAGCCTACCCTCTCCGAGGCCTCTGCTTCCAGGGCACACATCCAAGGAAAGCAAGGCAAATACAAAATCACAAACATAGACACATAAATGGCACATAAAGACATCATTTCCTCCTATTACCAACACGAGTAAAAGAGACGCTGGTGTAGGGTGCAGGTTTGGTGCCTGGGTGCCAGAGTGGGCCCTTACCTCATCCCATACTGGAGCTCACACCAGAAGCAAAGGGGTCTGTGCCTGGAGTGGAAACCTGAAGGAAAAAATAAAATATTACAATGTCCCAAAAGAACAATTTCTAGACCACCCTATCACTCTCCTGAGGGAGTGTGAGTTTTGAAGTTGTTCTACTGCCAAATTTCTTTTACTCTGGAAAAAAGAATAAATACAGGGTAGCTTGGGAAATAGGGTAATTACGTATGAATTAGTGAAAAGTCCTAATTGTTGAATATTTTATAATATTTTAGTACCTTTCATGAAGCCTTTAGTACTTAATATTCTACATAGTTGTTAGGTGCCGTCGAGTCGGTATCCGACTCATAGAGACCCTCTGTACAACAGGGGAAACACTGTTGTCAGTGCTTCTCTGCTGTTCATAGGGTTTTCAATGGCAGATTGATTTTTGGGAGGGGGTTGCCAGGTCCTTCTCCCAGCCTACAGCTTCTGGTGTTCCCAGGCGGTCTCCCATCCAGGTACTAACCAGGCCCGACCCTGCTTAGCTTCCGCAAGATCTGACGGGATCGGATGCCACAGGGCTATAGCTGCAGGCTATAATACTCTAGGGCTGGGATTTAGCTCAGTTGGTAGAGCGCTGCGCTGCAGTCTCTGAGGTCCCGAGTTCAATTCCCAGCACCACAAAAATGGGAGAAGGACCTGGCAATCCACTCCCAAGTCAATCCCGAAACAGTCTGCCATTGAAAACCCTATGAGGGTCACTATGAGTCGGATGCCAACTCGACGGCACCTAACAACAACATAATACTCTACATATAACTAGTAATAAACAGGTACTAAGAAGATAAGCTAATGGAAACATTAATGTTCACAATAGTCATGATAAAGTTCTGAGTTTCATATGTCACTATTTTTTGCATCTTCGTAGCTATTGCAGGTATTTCATACCATACGTAATTGATCACAAATTGCAGATCAGGAGTGTTAGAACTAATTATGATTTAATACATTTATTAACAGTCTACTGTGAGAAGTTTTTTCCTAGTTGTGTCCTTCAGTTGGAATAGAAAGAGTTTTTTTCCCTGGGTACCTGCTCTGCCATGCCAACACTTTCTGAGACACAAAAAGTTATGATTCACAAGCAGCAAGTGTACCACAGTAGTCAAGAGCTATATATGGCAACTGAGCACTTAAAATGAGGTAGGTCCAAAATGGCATTTCCTGTCAGGGCCAAATGCACTCCTTGTCTCAAAGTCTTAGTATGAAAAAATAACGCAAAATATCTCATTAATAATGCTTTGACCTTTCCTAATCCTGGAACAACTTGCAAAGCAAAGGTGGCTTTGGCTGGGAAAAGGCTGCTGAACTCACTTGACCCCCAGATCCTAGGTAACCATGGAGGTGGCTATTCCTTTCATTTCCCAAAGCGCCAGCCCCTGATCACCCTTTTCAAAGGAGTCCACCTGCTCTTCTGAAAAGTGGATATCTATAATGCCCATAGGGGAGACCTACCTGGGGCTTAAAGTTGTGATCTATGTAATAACCCCTGTTCTCACTGCTACTCTGAGAGCGAAAGCATTACAGTTGTTACCAGCATCACCACAATCCCCTTTCCGTCCTCTCAGTGGTCCTTTCAGGTGAGGGCTACCCATTACCCACATGTAACTTAAGAGTTCCTCATGGCCTTGTCTAGTCATACAGCACAAGCATGCAGGTGAGCTGGGGGATAAGAAAGGGACAGCAAGAAAGGCGGTCTGTCTCTCACTCCCCTGGACAGCCTCCACCCTTTCCCAGAGGCCCCAGTCAGGCTGAAGCTGTTCACTGAGCAGCAGCAAAAGGTCTGGCTGTGTGGATCAGCGGGAAGCACCCGCGGCCAGGGGCACATGAATGGGATGCTGGCCCCAGGATTCAATCTGTGTGTGCTGCATTCATCTTACAGCCCTGGCCTAGGAAATGGAACTGTCCTCAAGAAGGAGGACAGAAGCTGGGTATAGGAAGATGGGGAGCTGTAGATACCTCCAAAGGAAGTAACTCTTCTACTAGGCTCTCCTTGAATCCTAAGCCTGGGAAGCTGAGGGACGCTGTTGTTTCCAGGCTTCTGTGATGTACCAAATCTGCTCTGAAGCCAGGCGGAAGCAAATTTTCTACTCCTCACTCAGGGAGTGTGGGGGGGGGGAGGCAAAAAAGTGTACTTGGCCCCAAGGAGTCTACCTTGGGGCTTTTCCACATGGGTAGAGTTCCCTCTACTGGGAAAACTTTCTTCCCCCCATTCAGTCTATTCCTAAATAGTCTTTGAAAGGCTACTCTAGCTACCCTCCATGACCTCTCCCACTCTAATACTCAGCTTTAACCTGAAATAATCAGAGAAAGTAACAGGAAACAGGGATTCCCATTCACTTTGGAAAGATTTAAGCCCTATTCTAGAGGTGAGGATGAGGAAAGGAATTTGGAATAACAGAATGGTCACTGCTTGCTTCCTTCTCCACAGTGCCAGAAGTCCAGTAGTTCAAAGAAGTTGTCCCTTCCAGCTTCAGATCCAGTCTGACACATTCAATGAGTGGGCAAAAACAGAAATGACAGCTCCTTCCCACCCAAAGTGCCCAAGTCTGATAATGATCTAAATATATTCTTTTGGCAGTTTTGGTTTCACAAGGATTTTGTGAAATCTGAAATGTGTGGAGAATGTTAGTATGTACATACAAAGTAGGAGCTTATCCTCTGTCTCTTTGATGCATGAGCAAAACTGAAACCCAGAGTGGCCAGAATGTCCCAGAGCAGAGATGGAAGAAGTGACTATCAGGTCTGTAGCCCCCTCCCTGGGACTACCGAGGAGCTAGATACACATGCGGCACTCAAGGCTTCCTAAAAAAATGATGTACAGTCATGTGTCAATGATGAGGTGAGGCCTGGGAAATGCATCCTCAGGCGGTTTTGTCATTTTGAACAGCATGGAGTGCATTTACACAAACCAAGATAGCTATGGGTTGGGGTTTAGCTCACTTGGTATAGTGCTTCTCTGCACTCTCTGAGGCTCTGGGTTTGCAAAAATGGAAGAAGGACCTGGCAGCCCACTCCCAAAACAATCAGTGATTGAAAACCCTATGAATAGAAGAGAAGCACTGACATAGTGTGGGCATGGCAGTGTCAGGGAGTGTTTTGTTCTGCTGTGCAGAGACTCAGTAGAAGTCTACAGCACCTAACAACAAGGTAGTTACCCCATCACTAGGTGATATAATGGTATGGTATCCCTTACATACATGCTGACTGAAAGGCCATGTGACTATTAATTCATCCAATTCTCCCAAATGTTAGGCTCCTGAAGAGCCTTGTTCTTATAGTCATGCTGTCCTCTATAGTCCTATCCTTTGCATATACTGTGAATGCTCTACTTTGGGTTACTAAGTTGAAACTGCAATCTGTTTAGGGTAACAAAAGAGGCAAGCGTCTAAATTCTGGTCCTTTCATTACTAACCATGCAACCTTGGGCAAGGACTTAGAGAGTCTGGCCCTCCTGCCTCACAAAACTCAACAAAGGAAGGTATTATAGTTTCACATATAAAGAGGAAAGTCAAAATATTTCTAATTCTGAGAATCACTGTTGGCCAGTGTTTAGGACGTACTCTATTCACTTACTTAGAGAGACCCTGAATAAAGGGCCTGACTTCTGCCCCAACTCCAAGGGCTTTAAACGGTTTGCAAGCCCCTTTTCCCTTCCACCCCTCCGCCCCAAGAATCCGCTTTCCCATGTTTAACGTGACATGGGCCTTCCGTAGCCCTACAGACCCACACCATGAACTCTGAGAGTAAAGCAGAGAGTATCTTCATTTTAAGACTTAGTTTGGTAATTGCCTGGAGTCGAACTGTTTACGGAATGAGAAACAGCGTCTGCACAGGTCTCCCGCGGTGGGCCCCGCAGCGCCCGACCGCGCGTCCGGCGTTGCCGAGCAGCCTCCCTGGGGAAGCCCCGTTCCCGCACCTGGGCCTCTCCCTGCCCCAGGCCGGGGCGCGGAGGGCGAGACACAGCGTCAACAACGAGGTGAGGGCGAGGGTGGGGGAAGTGCTTGGCGCGACGGGGCCCAGGAGCTGTCACTGCCCCTTTAATTTGGCTCAGCCTGGCGAGGTCCGCGTCGCGGGGCCGCCGGTGTGAATGTCACCAGAAGGGCTGGAGAGGGCAGGCTGAGGGCAAGCCCGGGAGGAGCAGGCCGCGCGGGGGGGCGCGGACGCGTCGGGGGCGCCCGCCCGCCACTCGGTGCGCTCCCGACCCTCGCAGGCAGGGGCCACCGGGGCGGCCGTCCAGGGCCGCTGTCCCGCGCCACCCTTGCCTTCCCGTCCCCTCCGTCCCCTCACCGGTCACTGACTGGCTCCGCCGGCACCACGCGGTCCCCCCTCGGCAGATCAGCCGACCCCCTCTTCTCGGACGGCGCCTGCAGCGGGACCGGCGGCAGGGCTGGCGCAGCGCGCGGCCGGCGTGGCCTGGCGCCGTCCCTACCAGCGGCGGCCGGGCAGCCCCGAGCGAGTGCAGAAACTCTTAACGACCGCTCATTTTCTCCGGCTTGAGCTGGAACCGCGGGGAGGGCGGGGCTGAGCGGAGCGCCAGCAGGGCGCTGAGTCTGGCCGCGGCCCGCACCGAGGCCCCGCTTTCCTCCAGGTTTAACTAATCTCTGCCACCGCCTTCTTCCGCCTGCCCCCGCACCCCCGCTGGGCCTCATCCTATCCAATCAGAGGAAGGGGCGCCCCACCTCTGCCGCCGGCAGCCGGTCTAGGGGAAGACGTGCAGCCCAGCCTACCGCAGGCTCCTGCGCACCTGTGGGCGGAGGACAGGTGTGCCCTGGTATGCAGCCTACGCCCACACCCTTCCAGAAACTAGTGATTTACACTGCGGCCAGACTTGATACCTACTATGTTGGCTCTTAATGTGTCTTCATAATTTAGTTTTGAATTTTAATTTGTTATGAAAGGTGATAGGCTTAGAGATTCACTGCTCAGTGACATCCACTAACATTTTAGATTGAAAAATGCTTTTAATGCAATTCCACTTGAGATGCTTATGGCAAAAAAGAAAAAGAAAAAAGAAAAAAAAAAAAAAAGGTAACAACTGGGCATGGTGGTATACACCTGTAATTCCTGCACTTGGGAGGCAGAGGCAGGAGGGTTGCAAGTTCCAGGCCATCCTGGGCTACATAAGAAGATTCTGTCTCAAAAAAAGGGAACAAGGTCAACCTATTTTCTTAGAACACTCGTGTGTGAATAACCATATCTTTGTGTATTCTTTACAATTTTACTTAGTTCTTTCTTGAACCAGTAAGTATCAAGGACATAATGACTGTAATACATGAAATGTAAGATAATCAGGCAGAGGGCAATTAGGGTTGTGTACAGGATATAACAAAAGATGAGCTTTTTGAGTCAGTAGACTAATTCTAGAATTAACTTAGAAACACTCTCATTTAGATGTCTCCAGAGCATAAAAATTCTCACATCTGTATCATTTAGATTTCTTCAGCTTCCTTTATAATCTGTATTTCCAGAGTATGTATTTTTGATTACACAACTGAGTTATTTGGGATAGTTTCTATTTTATACAATGATTATATTCATCAAAAGTATTCTCTTTTTCTGTGTCTGAAGCGGACTATAATAAAAAAAAAGTACATAGAATTCACAATACTCATACTTCAAAACACAAAAATTCCAATTCTCCCTGTATTTTATAGAAGTTATTTATGAATTACATAATGAAGCAAATCTCTGTGAAGTCACAAAAGCAGAAAATATTTTTCATATGTTTTACCTGCCTGGTAAAAATTAATAAAACTGTTGTTAGGTGCCGTCGAGTCGAGTCTGACTCATAGCGACCCTATGTACAGCAGATCGAAACACTTCTCGATTCTGTGCCAGGCACACGATCTTATTTATATTTAAGCCCACTGTTGCAGACACTGTCAACCCATCTGGTGGAGGGTTTTCCTTTTTTGTGTTGACCTGTCACTCTCCCAAACATGATGTCTTTCTCCAGGCATTGATCTCTCCTGACTACATGTCCAAAATATGTAAGACCCAGTCTAGCCATTCTTGCTTCCAAGCAGCACTCTGGTTGCACTTCTTCTAGGACAGATCTGTTGGTTCTTTTGGCAGTCCATAATAAAATTAGAAATAAAATTTATATAAACAGTGAATAAACCGAAAATTCCCAAACAATCCCTTGCTAAATCCTGTGTCAAATAAGAAATTTAGAGCATCATGTGATTGAACCAAAAGGATATTTAAAAAAACCTAAACAGATGAATACTAAGCAATGAGACTGAAATAGATAAAAAGTCTCCCAACAAAGAAAAACACAAAACTGGAAGTTTTCACTGCTGAATTCTACCACACCTTTAAAGAAGCACCAACACCAATGCTACTTAAACTACTGCATAAAATAGAAAACGAAGGACTGCTTCCAAACTCATTCTATGAAGCCAATAGAATCCTGATACCTAAACTTGTTGTTCTTAAGTGCCGTCGAGTCGGTATCCGACTCATAGCAACCCACATAGGGTTTTCAATGGCTGACTATTTGGGGATTGCCTTGGGAGTGGATTGCCAGGCCCTTCTCCTATTTTTGCGGTGCTGGGAATTGAACTTGGGACCTCAGAGACTGCAGCGTAGCACTCTACCAACTGAGCTAAATCCTAGCCCGATACCTAAACTAGGTAAGGATATAACAAAAAAACTGTAGACCAATTTCCTTGATGAAGATAGATACAAAAACTCTCAATAAAGCACTTGTGTACTAAACCAGGTGTGAAGGTGCAAACCTGTAATCCCAGCACTCAGGAGGCTGAGGCAGGAAGATTGACGGACACAAGTTCAAGGCCAGCCTGGGCTATACGCCAAGACCCTGTCTCAAAAACCCAAACAGCAATAGAACCCCAAACACTTGCAAACTGAATTCCATAGCACACTTAAAAGATCATGCACCAAAACGAGTGTGGTGTCTGTGTTTGTTGTTAGGTGCAGTCCAGTTGGTCCAATTCAGAGTGACCCTCATAGGGTTTTCACTGGCTGTTTTGGGATTGCTTTGGGGCGTGGTGGCCCGCACCTGTAATTCCAGCAACTCAGGAGGTGGACGCAGGAGGATCGAAAGTTCAAGATCAGAGGCCGCCTGCATAACTTGGGGAGACCCATTAAACATGGGCTGTGGGTGCAGCTCAGCAGTAGAGCACTTGCAAAGCATGGGTAAGGCCCTGGGTTCAAGACCCTGGTAATGAGGGGAAAAAATCATACACCATTATCATTTCATTCATTCCAGGGATGCACTGATGTTTCGAGATACACAAATCAATAAACATAATACAAAAAGAGACTCAAGGATAAAAATCACATGATCAACTGAATAGATGCAGAAAAGGACTTTGACAAAATTCTACTAAAGCTACATATGACAAGCTTATAGCAAGTACCATACTGAATGGGGAAAAAATTGAAACCATTTCCTCTAAAATGTGGAAATTTTGCCTACTCATACTTAAAATTTTATCCAGAGCAGTCAGGCAAGAGAAAGGAATAAAAGGGATATAAATAGGAAAGGAAGATAATGAATTACCTCTATTTGCAAATGATATGATCCTCTACTTAGAAGACCCTGAAAGTCTCCACCAGAAGACTGTTAGATCTGATAAACGCTTTCAGCAAAGTAGCAGGACACAAAATCAACAGCTTTTCTATACACCAAAAATAAATTTGATGAGAAAGACAGGAGGAACACATCCCATTCACAGTAATCCCATCCCCAAAAAATACCTAGGGATAAACTTATTCAAAGATGTGAAAGACATCTACAATTAAAATTATAAAACAATGAAGAAAGAAATTGAAGAAGACATTAACAGGTGGAAAGACATTCTGGGTTCATTAATCAGCACCTGGCAATCCACTCCCAAGGCAATCCCGAAACAGTCAGCCATTGAAAACCCTATGAGGGTCGCTATGAGTCAGATACCGACTCGACAGCACCTAGCAACAATCAGCAGAATTAACACTGTGAAAACGGCCATGTTACTGAAAGTGATCTAGAGATCCCCATCAAAATTCAAATGACATTCTTCACAGAACTAGAAAAAAAAAAAAATCTTGAAAAAAGACCCCAAACAGCCAAAGCAATCCTGAGCAAAAAGAGCAATTCGGGAGGTATCACAATACTTGATTTCAAATTACACTACAGAGCCACAGTAACAAAAACAGCATGGAACTGGCACAAAAACAGGTATGTAGACCAAGGGAACAGAATAGAGAACTCAGAAATAAATCCACACAGCGATAGCCATCTGATGCCTTGGCAAAAGTGCCAAAAATGTACATCGGAGAACACATTGTCTTTAACAAAAGGTGCTGGGAAACTGGATTATCTACATGTAGAAGGCTGAAAGGAGATCCCTAGCTCTCTACCTTGTATCAAAAATAAATTAAAAAAATCAATTCACAAATAGATTACAGACTTTAATGTAAAACATGAAATTATGAAACTATTAGAGGAGAACACAGGGGAAATACTTCAAGATCTGGATATAGGCAATGACTTCCCCTGCAGGGCTCCAATAGCTCAAGAAATAACAATAAGAATCAACAACTGAGATTGCATCAAACAAAAGCTTCTACACCGCAAAGGAAACAGAGTGTTTTATTAACATTTATTAGTGGATTTTACATTATATATTCCTGGGAGTAGGTTTCCAACTAGGTTTTTCAAAAAGTTCTATGGAGGTATAACTGACATACAAAATTGCATACTGAGATGTACAACTTGAAAAGTTTTTTTCTCTCTCTCACCCCAAGGAAATCCTCACAACAATCAAGATAGAGAACATATCCACTATCTACAAATTTCTTAATGCTACTTTGTAGTCCCACCCATTACCTACAAGTTTCTTTCTTCAGGCAGTCAATGACCTTGTTTCTGTCCCTAATATGTCGACTACTATGTTTAATCAACAATTGATAGTGGTATTTATTAAATACTTGACTGATGGTAGGGAAAAAAAGTTAAAGAACACAAAAGGGTAGTTTCTACTGGTAGGAAAAAAAAAAGCTAAGAAAAAGGATTTTTTAATGATGAGACAGTTTAGGGTATGTATGTGAGGTAATTTTAAAAAATTATCAAACTGGGTGTGGTAGTGCATGCCTATAATCTCAGCACTTGGGAAGTTGAGGCAGAAGATCAACAGAAGTTCAAGGCTATCCTGGGCTACACAGTAAGACTCTGTCTCAAAATAAATAAATAAATAAATAAATAAATAAATAAATAAGAGTTATCAGGTATAACCCAGACTACAACGAGACCCTGTCTCAAAAATAAAGTTACCAATAAAAATCTATGAAAATTATTTAACTTGATTAGATTTGTGATACTACCTAGTAATTGACAGTATTACTCTATACACTTTGTATAGATTGTAACCTCTATACAGTTTTCATATTTTTATATTTCATTCATTAAATTAGTTAGAGGTTGGTAGGCAATCTATTTGTGCCAGGGATTGGGAAGGGCAACATTTAGGGCAGGGAGATAATTTAGATGTGTGCTAAAACTTTAGTCACTAGCCATATATGACTATTTAAACTTAAAAATTTAATTTCTATCCAGGTACAGTGCCCTGTGGCTGTAGTCCCAGTTACTCAAGAGACTGAAGCAGGAGGATCACTTGAACCTGAGAGTTCAAGGCCAACCTGGACAACACAGTAAGATGCTTCCTTAGTCATATCGACCACAGTTTTAGTCCTCAAGAGATGGCTAGTGGCTACCATATTGGACAGTGCAAACATAGAAATTTCCATCAATAATGAAAGTGCCCTGGAACAGGGCTGATTTAGAAGATTCTAGAAGTATTATCTATGGTGGAAGTCAGGTGTAAGCTGAGGCATTGACAGTGAGAAAGGGCGATCTCTCTGAGACATTTACTGTGATGAAAAGTGATAAAAAGAGATGCATTCAGGATGTTGCTGAACCACTCACAAACAGTAAATGTAGGAGCAGGATTTGGGAAAATAAAGATGAATTCAGATTTGGACCCACTGAGTGACAGGCAAATTTGGGGCAAACTAGGTTTGACCTGGGACAAACCAGTGATGTCTGGGAGGCTGCTGGATCTCAGAAAGCCATCTACTGGCAATCTCCAGACACAGCTCCAAGGATGATGCAATAGCCATGGGTAGGAACTAGAGCCTACTCCACTGCACTCGGATAAGGGCACTCAGGGAAAGAACACAGCATGCGATGGTCAGAGGCTAATATTAGGGCCCATGAGACACTGGCATCTGGGATAAGATTTTCACACAATGCGTGGGTAATGAAATCAACAAATTGGACTTGATCAGCATTTTAAAAAAGTATAAATGTTAATGTGCTTGGCATGTAACTTGGGGAAAGCTCTTTTCCTGAAACTTTTTACAAATTTATGTGCATATATACATATGTATACTGAGGTGCAAGACTCATTTCTGGGTTGTGTTCCAATTAGTCTGGATGTCATCAGTTTACAAAATGAGCAGTATAGACTACAAATTAGCTAGGAACTGGGATAATGCCACCCCTCCATTATCACCTGAAATTCTGGCACATAACAGACACTTGGTGAAGAGATATTGCACAAAGGAATGAACCAAGTGGATACAACAGTGGAAACTCATGAAACGGGTGACTCAGAAAGTTAAGGATAAAGGAAAGAGGAATAATCCAGTATCAGATGTCAGTGATTTGGTTATATCGAGAGAATTGATAGCTTATCTCTGCAGTTTTTATGGATTAGCAGCAGAAGCCAGATTGCAGAGATAAAGGGGAGGTGGAAGTGCAGTGGCGCACACCTGTAATCCCAGTGGCTCGGGAGGCAGGAAGATCGCAAATTCAAGACCAGAGGCAGTCTGCATAACTTAGTGAGACCCTGTCTCAAAAAGTAAAAAAAATGGGCTGCGGGTGCAGCTCGGTGGTCCAGCACTTGCACAGCATGCAGGCGCGAAGCCCTGTGTTCATCCCCAGTACCAGGGAAAAAAAAAAAAAAAAAAAGGGAGGTGGAGATGAGACAAAGGACAGTGGATATTAAGAGGTATTTGTTTGTTTTGTATGGATGATGTAAAAGTTTAGTATGAACTCAGAAGAGATTATATAGTAAAGACAGGTTCTAGAACTGTCCTGTCCAAGAATGGAAATGACTAGCCACACTTGGTTATTTAAATAAAAAATTATTAAATATTTCCATTTCAAGTGCTCAATGGCCACATGTGGCGATAAACTACCATACTACACAGGGCTAACATAGAACATTTCCTTCTTTGCACAAAGGTCTGCTGGACAATTCTGCTCTAGAAAAAAGTTTTAATTCATGTTTATACTGGCTTCAATAAAACAAGTCTAGATTAAGTCAGTACATAGTACCCTCAATTTCTTCCTGTTATCCAAATCCCGCAGAAAAACCAGTGGGGAATTATGTTATAATCTATACATCTAAAAATCACATTTGGCATCAGTGGGTGAGTGTTCACCCTGGGAAACCAGCGGGGACATCAGAAAGGCTGCTGAAACTCTCAGGGTGTAAACTAGAGAAGCCTGGGCATTATATATACACTCAATCTTTTGCTACCAAATCCAACAAAGGTCTGTGAGAAGTAGAAGCAACTCATGATTGCTAAGAACTGAAGGCACAGGGAAAAAAAGCTGTGGTTTGGGGTATCAGGAATAGCTTTAGAGTAGTGTTGAATAGGAAAAGTTGGAGAATTCAGGCTAGGGTACACCTAAGACAGTGGGTAAAATGAACTCATTATAGTAAAATTCCAGTTCCACAAAATTAAAGTGACTATTAGAGAACAAATTATGGCTTCTGTATGCAATTTCCATGCTTTTTTGTATGGCACCTTAATGAAAAAAAATTTAAAAAGGAGTGGGAGAAGACTGAGGCATATCCATTAGAGCTGTCCACCTAGACTTAGGGTCCTACTGACCTGCTACAATGAGAAAAGTCACTTCTAGACTTTTAAAACAAAAACTTCCAATTTTATGAGACAATCTCATCTGTTTATTTAGCTATTTAGTTATTTATTTTTTGCAGTGCTGAGGATCAAACCCAGGGCCTTGCACATGCTAGGGAAGCACCCTACCACTTTCTCTCTTCTTAAATCACCTTTTTAAAAGGAATGTATTTGGCTCTAATTATTTTCTCCTCATGCTGGGGTTTGAACACAGGACCCCATGTATGCTAGGCAAGCACTGTACTTCTGGGTTGCTCCCCTAGCTCTTAAAAATAACAACAACAACAACAACAGCAATAACAACAACAACTGTGGTTATTCATGGGGTCATGAGATGGAACGAGGGAACTGCAGAACTCTTAGCACATAATGCTTTCATCCAAATGTCTGAATTGAGACAGCCAAATTCTAGCACAGCTTCTGGCAGTAATAATCATGTCCCTAGGATGACCCCAGCCTCTCCTCTCCCACTAAAATGCCTGCCTAAGAAAGCTCAAAGCTGCCAGAATTCACTGTCTGTCCTATCCAACACCTGGAATTAGGCTCCTAACCTCCCTTTCTTAGAGCATTTACTAAAAATGGCCTACAATTATGAATCCTTCCTTTATTTCTTTAAGATGTATATGTATGTCTTAGAACTCATGAAGGTCGTTCTCAAGGACCTGACAGCCATTTTTTGAAATGTAATCATCAAGAAGGACAGACCCTCTACACCCTAGTCTTGGAGAGAGATGACAAAGATTCTTTGGTCAAACTTTAGTTCTGAACCTTCTTCTAGGTCTACCTGTGCACTATCTTGTAAAAATCTAGTTTTAGCAAAGAACCTTTTGAGGCTAGTTTTCCAAGAACACCTCTCTCCCTTATCCTGGATATCTGATTAGGTGTCTCATCCTCTGCCATCATCTGCCATGCCCCAGACCTGTCTTCAGAAAGAATCCTGGTAGGCTGATCACCCTGGCCTGTCTTCAGTAAGAATCCTCCTAGGTTGACTTAGCCACCCTCCATGACTCCTACTGTTTCCTCTTTGTTATTTTCCATACCCTGACCCTCCAATGCTTCTTGGCTATAAATTTCCCCTTGCCCATGCTGTATTTGCAGTTGAGCCCAATGTCTCTCCATTGTTCCAAGAACCCATTGCATCGGTCCTTATACCTATCTCGATAATGATGAATAGTCTTCTCTACCGTTCTTTAGTAAGTTATCACTGAATATTTCTTTCTTTAACAGAGGACAGAGCCCTAACATCGATGACTGCCAGCTAGCAGGCACAATTGCCCTAATAGCATGTATACTGACCAACTCTGTAATTTTTCACTTCTCTGACTCTACTAAGCCCCCATTTATCCTTCCTCATTCATTTACTCCTTAAAAGGCGTAAACACTTCTGTATAAATAGGCATGCTTAGCTCTTCCTCTGACTGTGGTTGCTGAATAAAATCTGCTTTTCACAGCGTTAATGTTTGACTGTGTTTATATCTCATAGGGTCCTAAGGGAAGAGGAAGAGTTTAGCCCGTTTGCTTGCTTCATCTCCATGGAAAACCGTGAACTGGCTCTGAGGAAGTCAGGCCTTCGGTAAGAACAGTACAGCCTGCCCGGAAGCCGTACCCCAAGGCCCAGGTTCCTGTCTGGCTGAGCAATGAGTGTAGGAAGTGGCGGGCAGGTTGCCCGATTACTGAGCTAGGTAATGACACACAAGGTACCGTAAGACACCCCGTCCTCCAGTGCATCTGAGCACTGACTGCACGAGTGTAGCCAGTCAACGCTGACTAAGCTTCTGTTAGTCTGCGGGGCTTAAGGGGAGTCCCTACCGAGGGGTTCAGGGTGAGGCCGGCTGACAGAAGTAGGGGCGGCGCTAGGGCCACTGCAGACCTGGGAAGAGAGATTTACCCCTGGAGCGGTCCGCTTAGACGCCGTTACTACGAGTCCTGCTGGCTTCGTCCGAGAAAAATCTCCCCTGAAAGTCGCTTCGGGTCAACAGCGGAGACCCTGATCCCAGTGACCCAGATCGCGGCAGCCGGAACCTTATGAGCTCATTTCCGGGGTCGCGCCCGGAAGTGACTTCCCTAGAGCCCGGGCGCCGTACAGCAAGATGGCAGTACTCCAGCTGCCATCATTTGATCACCCCCCCCCAGTTTAATTTCTAGCACGGCTCTGTTCCCGTGGGGCCTTCGATTGGCATCGCTCGCCCTAGTTTCCCTCTTACCTCCTCGCTCTTGTTTCCCTCCATTCTTCTTGGTGGAGGATGGGCTGGCAGCCAAAGAAGGCGATGCTGAACACCGTGCGGCACCATTTTGTACGGAAGCTGAAGCGGGCGGGGCCGAGCGGTGAGGAATCCGGGCTCGGCCTACCTGGGAGAGAGCGTGGGAGGGAGGGCGTTGCCACATGCTGACGTATTTCCGTTTTCCTCTCGGCCTGGTGCTTTTTGGTTGGACAGGCTTGTTGCGGGGGAGGGAGGGCGAAGATTGTTTGCTGCTTAGAAGCTCTGCGCCCGGGAAGGTAAACTGAGGTAAGGCTGTACAAGGGGCTTTTTGCGCCTGGGCATGTGGCATGGCTGGGCCGTAGTCCCTGAGATTGCAGAAGAGTGTGGGGTGGAAGACGGAGGCTCGGGTTGTCCGCGCGGCTGGAGAGAGGGGAGGAGATGGGGCGACGCTGGGGGTTACAAGGTGAATTGCAGAGCCGGGAGGGGGTGGAGTGGGACGGGCAGAAGGGGAGAGGAGAGAGTGGGGGCGCTGGTTAGGCAGGGGCTGGAGTGAGAGGAGCTGGGACGGGGGAAGAGTCGGATCTAAAGTCCTTGAGGGCTGAGGAAAGAAGTTGAGGTGGGGGCTGGGAGGAACCCAGGAGTGCGGGGTACCAGAGTGGAGTCCGTGGAGGCTGAGGGGTTGGAAGGGGCCGCTGGCCGAGCTTCTGTTGCTGACATGACCGTGTAACTTGGTCTTTGTTTCCCCTGCAGCTCCCCAGGGACACTCATCCTGAAGCCTCCGCTCAGGCCCTCCATCTGCCACCACAACCCGGAGGCGCCTGCCTCCACCCTCCCGAATGGTGCTCCTCTTCGCAGGCCTCGGCCCAGGATCCAGGCCCCCTTTGCCCCCTGCTTTGGAGCTGTTGCTCCAGGTCTCTCCTGGTGGACTCCCTGTGCTGGGGAGGGAAGGCCTTTTGCAGAGACAAGGCTTTAGTTCTAGGAACCCCACTGACGGTTGCAATTGCAGTCTCTAACCGAGTGGGCGGTTCTTCTGTGCCCCTTATTTCTGCCTTTTGAGAAGAGAAACCCTTCTCTTTGCCATCCAAAGCCCGGGAAGCCTCAAGCTGGGGCCCTGGTCCCAGCATGTAAATCCTCTCTTGTGCATAGGGCTCTGCCCTCTCCCAGTCAGCATGGCTGAGTTCAGACAGGTTCCAGGGGGGCGGGAGACCCCACAGGGGGAGCTGCGGCCAGAGGTCAGCGAGGATGAAGTCCCCAGGAGCCCAGTCCCAGAGGAGCCTGGAGGAGGTGGAAACAGCAGCAGTGACTCCAAATTGTCCCCAAGAGAAGAGGAAGAACTGGACCCTAGAATACAGGTGAGAAGGTTCAGCGGAAAGAAGTCAGGGATCTGGGCACTTCCTGAAGAGCTGTCAGGTGAAGGGGAGCCTGGACCCTTCTCTCCTTGGTGTCCTTGGGGTAGGAATGAAAATGAATTTGTCAGCAAATCATTGCATTGTAGTGTGCTAAATGCCAAAAGAGTCGTATGTCTAAAGTGCGGGTGAGAGATCAGGGCAAGGTCCTGCCTGAGAGCCTGGGGTGTACTGCTGAAGAGTTCACTGAAGGAAGCCAAGTGCCAAACAGGCAGTGGATTTAGGAGGTGCACTTCAGGTCAATGGAGGGTAGAACTGTTATGCTCCTTTCTAAACTAGCAGAGGGCCTACCAGCTCAGAGGTGCTGTTTGTTTTGGAAGTGGGCAGAGGTGACTGGTCATCATCTGCCCAAGTAGCTTCCCTAGGGAGATTGGGAGGCAGTTTGGAGGCCGAGTGAAGGACTCTTCCCTTTTTCTGCCTTCCCAGCCATGCCTCCCTGGAACATTTGTATCTGTAAGCAGTGAGATCTTTCAGCTGTTGGAAAGGTGGCATCAAATTTAGGCTCACAAGGAAGTGTTGGGCAGTCCTTAATAATACACATTCGTGGCTTTCATATGTTCAAGGATTTGTGTCAAGGGTTTGTATCAATCTTGGTCATATATTCAGGGATTAGCTCTTATGCTTAAGGATTTGTATGTACCTCGGTCAGTCCTTCATAACACACTGCTTGCTCTCAGGATGGTGGATCTATCAAAGGAATAGAAAAGCAGTTTATTGCCTTGGAGTATTGACAGTCTAGTTGGTAGGGGAGGCAGATCTTTGTGTAGGAGACTTTGGGGCAGTGTGTGGGGGAGACTGTGTGGAAGAGATGGCTGACTGACTCCCCTGGGCTGTGCTTCAGGGCATTGGCTAAGAAGGGCTCCCTAGGGAAATTGCTTGGGGAGATGATGACCAGGATGCTCCTGTGTGTTTGGCCCCAAGCCTGCCTTTTGGTCAGATTCTGTCTCCAATATTGTGATGTTGGGGAAGTGACTTACCCCTCTCTAGGTGAGCAGGAGCATCCCAGGGCTGGAATTCCTGGGCTTTTCTGTCAGCAGACCATTAGTGGATTATTGGAATGAGTTGCAAAGAAATTGGAGCCAGTCTTGATGTGGTCATCTTGGTGCGGCTTCCTGGTATATGAGGATGTGTTGGTGGTGTGAGGGGGAGCTTCTCGTGGACTGTGGGCATGCTTATAATGGAGCATTGGTGAGCTATTCATTTCTGCTGCTAATCAGTAATTTATTTC
Source organism: Pedetes capensis (assembly GCA_007922755.1). Lineage (NCBI taxonomy): Eukaryota > Metazoa > Chordata > Mammalia > Rodentia > Pedetidae > Pedetes > Pedetes capensis. Next base: position 46,985 of record VMDO01001961.1, read on the forward strand.
TGTTGTGCCTCATGGGCTGCATTGAAAACAGCTCAATTTCTCTTGCTAATTCTACTGATTTGCTTTGTACCCAGGAAATCAGTTGTAACAAAAAAGGGTTGGGCTAGGTTCAAGAAGTCTCTAGCACCATAATTTGTGATTTTTATGAAAGTTAACATCTCTGAGCCTCAGTTTCTTCATCTGTAAAGCAAGGAGTTCTGTCTTGCTCATTTGCACAACTCCTATTCACTGTGCTCTAACACTGGCCTGTGATTCTTTTGGTTCACAAATTCTTTTGCTTGCTCCTTGGTGAAAGTTTATAGGCAGCGCTTTGGAAAAGCGATTTCTCTGTTCCTTGAGGAGGAAGGCTGTGCAATGCGCTTCTTAGACCTCCCTGGAGCATCCCTTGTTCTGCTCCAGAGGATGCTTCTCCAGAAGAGAATCCACTCTGGTTTCTTTGCTCAGCCTTCCCTGTCTCTGGCTGTGTATTTTTCCAATATCTGTCTAGGCAAAGGCAGTAGAATAAAGAGCTCTGCTTCACGTGGCTATGTAAATAAAATTGATTAAAATAAGAAGTGCAGTTCTCCCGTACCTTACTGACAGTGCAACAATAGACTGTTTCTGTCATCACAGCCAGTTCTATAGGACCAGCTCTGTGAGGCTTGGAGTATCCCGAGGAGGCATCAGATCCACTTGGCCTCCGCTGAGCTTACAGTGTTACGGGTACAAGAAGAGTAAACCGGACACAAGTTTCTCTGGCTAAGCTTTGCAGCACCTTGTGACACACTGAAGGTTGCACAGGAAGGAAAGGTCTTGTCCTCTTCTCCTTCGTTTGATAATGAGGGTGGCTAGCCAGTGCTCCAGCCCCAGCAGGGATTTGCTAGGTGGAAGAGGCAGCCTGGTGTGAGAGTCAGCTTTCCCAGGGGGCCATGACATTTTGCCCTTCTGTGTTGGGTGGCACTTCTGCTTGCAGAGGAGTGAGGGTGTGTCTTTTGAGGTCTATTTGATAAGGTGTTATAGTGCTTTTAACGACTGAGTCTATTTTTCTGGATTCTCAATGCATTTAGTGGGTCTCCACCCACAGATCCATCAAAATTCACCAGGGAATTTTAAAAACATTGCCAGACATTTGGATCCACTTGGTTGGAGTGGGATCAGAAGTGATTGTAATACATAGCCTGGGCTGAGTCTGCCAGGCGTGGCATAGCCTTGTTTTGGTATCTTCCGAAGTTCTCAGATGTGCCTGTCCTCAGAGTGAGGCTCTCTGGTGTGAGGTTGGGGTTTCTTGGCAGGCAGGCAGCCCATGCCCACCATTGGGTGGGATCTCTCTGGAAGTTGGAAGGAGGGCAGCTGATACCTACCTGTGGTATTCTCCCACCTCATAAGGGAAGGCCATGGAGTGTGTCTCATTGAACTTCTCTGAGTCCTGAATTTTCTGAAAGCGTCTCAGCAGAGGGAAGAGGGAAAAGAGGGTGGTATGGTGCTAGGATGTCTCTAGGTCTACTCCCTTGAGTCTTTCTCTGCCGTCTTTGTGATGAGCACATTCTTTCCTCAGATATATGGTTGCATGCCCTTCACTGCTTCTCCCCAGGTTCTTCAGGGGGACCTTGCAACCTCTGTGCCCTCTAGAAGTGTTGTTTTAGTTCACAGGACAGTCATCACCACACCCCTCCTTACTGACTATCTGCTTGAGTCTTTTGATGGTCCTCGGAGCGGGGCAGATGCATCCTCGGGTGGGGCGAGGGCATTGGTAGCCTGAGTGCCCATGCCTTTGACTCAGTGTCCTGGCATTCTGGGAATGAACCCAGCGTGCCCCAGGAAGGTCACCCTCCCTGCCAGCTGCCAGCTCCCTGATGGATGATGCATGCTGACTCAGACATTGTTCTCCCTGAATTCCATTTTAACCGAGTGCCAGGAGTCCCGGTGGAACAGGCCAAATGGAATGTGTTGCTGCTGCCCAAAAGAGCGCACTCAGTCATGCTGCGAGTACACTCCAGTGTGGCTGTTCCTCCTTCCTCCCAGGCTCCCCTGCTCTGCCTTTCCTTGTCCTATTAGAGCTTGGTGACCCTCCCAGGCAGACCTCGTCAGCGGGCTTGTTGTTTTTTTTCCCCCCCTGCACAGTCTGACTGTGTAGCCCAGGCTGGCCTCAAATTCAACAGTCTCACAATCTTCCTGCCTCTTCCTCCTGGGTGTTGGGCTTATTTTTAATTGAAGGAGGTGCCATGAAGTTGCTAGTTCCCGCTCCCACCACTGGTCTATAGGAAGAAGCCTTGTTATTTTTCCGGTGGGGACAAATTATGCTGAGCCAGTCATTCCTCTGATTGTCCTGTCAGGGGTGGGAGGTGGGAACCGTGAGCACTCTGCTCCATGGAAACAGGTGAGGAGGGATCTGATCTCGGACCTCAGTTTGCTCATGTGAATGTTGCAGTGGGGTCTTTATCTTATCCCTTAGGATCCATGTTTATTGCAGTCCTGAGGGCTACCCTTTCCCTCCCTGGCCTGTGGTTTTCCTAGGTGATGGCACTCCTTTCCTTTCTGAGACATCCATGTTAAAATGGCCTCAGTCCCAGGATGAAGGTCATAGTGGCAGGAACATGAGAGCAAAGGGGATTCAGACCAACTCTGTCACAAATTCCTACCTCATCATTTCACATCTATTTAATGGGAGTGAGCTGAGGAGGGTGTTATAGTGGGAGCTGCTGAAGGACCGGTCACCTCTCTCCTGTTGTTGTTAGATGCCATTGAGGCAGGTCCGACTCATAGCGACCCTCATAGGATTTTCAATGGCTGATTGTTTTGAGATTCCTTTGGGAGTGGATTGCCAGGTCGTTCTCCGTACCTTTCTTCTTGTTGCTGTTGTTGTTAGGTGCCGTCGGGTCGGTATCCGACTTATAGCGACCCTCTGTACAACAGGGGAAACACTATTGTCAGTGCTTCTCTGCTGTTCATAGGGTTTTCAATGGCAGATTGATTTTTGGGAAGGGGTTGCCAGGTCCTTCTCCCAAGCCTACAGCTTCTGGTGTTCCCAGGCGGTCTCCCATCCAGGTACTAACCAGGCCTGACCCTGCTTAGCTTCCGAGATCTGACGGGATCGGATGCCACAGGGCTACAGCTGCAGGTACCTTTCTTCTAGATAGCCTAAAACCCCTGTGGGCTACGTTGAGTTGTGGGATGCTGGATCCACAGGATAAGATGATGCCTCTCACCCTATAGGAGTTGCCTTTTTGAGAGACCTTTGGGGTGATCCCATCAGCTGATAGTGATGCCCTTGTTAGGAAGGCGTGGTGAATCTTGTCACTCTGTATCTGGTGGTATTGACACTGCCCACTAGGCCTCGTCTGAGGTCTTCTTGAGTTGTGTCAGCTGTCTGTGGTTCCAGAGCGGTTTGTTTCATGATACTAGGTTGTGTAACTAATCCAGTTCCCAGTGGGCACCAACTCTTAGATCTACACTAAAGGAGTCCAATAAAGGAGTCAGATGCCACTGTGTAAGTTGAGATGTCCCCTAAAGGTCAAATGCATGTGGATTTCAAAGACTTTGTTTTAAAAAAGAAGGTAAAAGAATGGTTGATGTATAATATTGATTGCGTGTTGGCATGATAACATTTTAAGTGTATTTGGTTAAATGAAATATGTTGTTTATAATTTTACCTTTTTAAAAATGTGGTTGCTAGAAAATGAAACATTCCATATGCAGTTCACATTGCATTTCTATCGGACAGCTTTGTTCAAGAAAATTCAGAGCCAAATTCATGCTCTTTTTAAGGCAGAGTCTGTACTTTTGTAGGTATGTGCAGTTTCATATCCTTGTCCCCAGTTCCATTATAGGTTTCTACTTTTGTATTCTTCATTTTATTGTATCAAATGCATCAGACTCTTCTGTATTACTTGCTGACTCAGACTTTTTCAGGCTCGAAGTGTATGTGTGGGGGGAGGGGTTATAGAAATAAGAGTACTAGCCGAGTGTGGGCTGGGATTTAGCTCAGTTGGTAGAGCACCGCTCTGTAGTCTCTGATGTCCCGAGTTCAATTCCCAGCACCGCAAAAATGGGAGAAGGGCCTGGCAATCCACTCCCAAGGCAATCCCGAAACAGTCAGCCATTGAAAACCCTATGAGGGTTGCTATGAGTTGGATACCGACTCGACGGCATCTAACAACAACAACAACAGCCGGGTGTGGTGGTACATGCCTGTAATCCCAGCAACTTGGGAGGTGGAGGCAGGAGGATTGCAAGTTCGAGACCAGAGGCAGTCTGTGTAATTTAGTGAGATCCTGTCGCAAAAAGTAAAGAAAAAAAATGCGTTGGGGGTGCAGCTCAGTGGTCCAGCACTTGGAGAGCATGTAAACTTGATGCCCTGGGTTCAACCCCCAGTACCGTAAAAAAAAAAAAAAAAAAAAAAGAAAGAAAGAAAAAGAATAAAAAGAAATAAGAGGACCAAAGGGATCATGCATGCCAGCCAACCCACTCACCAGATTGCTGGAAGGGCCAAGTGAGGTGGATGGGAGCCAACATCACAGCTATATGAATGGGAAGTGATGGTGGTGTCACTCTCCAGTGCAGGTCATGGATGAGCAGCAGCCAGACTCTGGGCAGAGCTTTTAGCTCTAGGGACAGTGCCTCTAGCTGAGCGCCAGGCATTTCCTGGGGTGGAGCCCTTGGTGCAGACAAGGACTGCCCCTCAGGAGTAGCCTCAGCTCACCAGGGAGTACAGGAATGGGTGTGGTTTCTTGGGCAGGGGAGGATGACTTGAGGCCAGCACCTTGCCCAGCTGTCTGCCGCTTCACTAGAAGCCCTGGGGTGGTTCCCTCCTTTGGTCTCCAGCACAGCAGCCAGGGAGGCACTCAGAGCAGCAAGTCTGGTGATTTCTGCCCGAGATTCTCCCTCACTACCATAAGATCTTCTGCATTGGGACCTGGGGCCCTGACACCCATTGCCCAAGCAAGCCATGAGACTCCTCGGAATGCTTTCCTCTTCCTTAATCTTTCTTTTTTTGGTACTGGGGGTTGAACCTGGAGCCTTGCGCCTGCATGCTTTGGAAGTGCTGAGCCACTGAGCTGCACCCCAGCCCATTTTTTAACTTTTTGAGACAGGGTCTCGTTAAGTTACGCAGACTGCCTCTGGTCTCGAATGTATAATCCTCCTGCGTCTTCCTCCCAAGCCACTGGGATTACAGGCATGCGCCACCACATCCGGCTCCTCTTTCTTGATCTTGACCTTCATCATCCATCAAGGCTTTGTGACTCAGTGTCCTGCATTTCCTTGGGTCTATGCTCTCTCCCACCTGGGACGCTGCAGATAGCTTTTTATTTTGGTCTCCCTGGCCCCTTCAAGCTTTCCTTATGTTACTTGGACCTGCCATCCTGAAGCACAGAGTCCCTTTACCATGGGGAAAAGGCCTGTGGCTCTTGTGTCTGGTGTCCCAGCCTCTGGTCTTCCTACCTATGAACTTGTCTTCCTGGGGCACCTGCTCTCCCTTGGTTCCTTGGCTGGACAGCAAGTGCTCCAGGTGTCCTGCGCTGGCCTTCTGCTGCCCAAGTTGGTGACCCTGCCACTTAGGGGACACCTGTGCCCACCCCTCCCACAGCTTCACAGCTGCCAAGAGCATGTTGCTTAGTTGCTGACAGAAACCACTCCCATGTGTGCTCTAAGTTCTTGCTTCTCATGATGCTGAGAGGTAAGCGTGTTGAGGGAGTGGCCGTCCTGGTCCAGGGGATTGTCCTCTGGAGGAGAGAGAGCCCTTCAGCTCTGAGGAGGTTCCCCCAGGGAGAGGAAGGGTGTGATCCCATGTCTGCCACCTCACCGTGCACATACTGGTGTCGAGTTCTCTAAGCCTCCATTTCGTCATGCTTAAGTGAGGGTTTTACTACTCAATAAAGGAGGGATTGTAGAGAATTACCAGAGATTTCATATGTGGGGTCCTAGAGCAGGAGGTATTAGAGTAGTTGCCTCTTCCATCTCTTTTCCCTTTCCCAAATGTCTCACCTCCCTTCCCTGGTCCGCTACGGCGCTCTCTGTGCATTCTCTCAACCTGCACAGTTCCTGCACTGCTCTCATTCGCTACCTCTCTCTGGCAGGAGGAGCTGGAGCATCTGAACCAGGCCAGCGAAGAGATCAACCAGGTGGAGCTGCAGCTGGATGTGAGTGCCTCTCCTTTTCCCCATCCCCAGACTGAGATGATGATAAAGGAAGACGTGTGTCTGAGACCCACGCACCTGCGTTCCCTCTGCTCTGCCTCTTTGCCAGGAGGCCAGGACCACCTACCGGAGGATCCTGCAGGAGTCGGCGAGGAAGCTCAACACACAGGGCTCCCACCTAGGCAGCTGTATCGAGAAAGCCCGACCCTACTATGAGGCCCGACGGCTGGCTAAGGAGGTATGGCTGGCTGACCCAGGATCAGGGAGGGCTCGTGTACAGCCTGGCTCGGGGCTCTGCTACCTCTGTATGGAAGGTGAGGCAAAACATGAGGCCTGAGGGCAGAGCAAGGCTCTGAACCAGCTCTGTGGGTCAAGGAAGTTCTTTTACTATTGTGGGATAAAGATCTAGAAATGGGCTTGTGGTCTGGAAAATGGTGGGGTTCTGCTCTGGAAAATTTAGTTCAGCCTGGCTCATGTTTTTTATTTATTTATCTTTTTTTTTTTTTTTTTGGTGGTGCTGGGGATTGAACCCAGGGACCCATTAATGCTAGGCAAGCACTCCACCACAGAGCTATACCTAGAGTCCCTTCTGTGTGTAGGAATCAGGCTTTAAGGTGTACCTGACATGTTAGCTCTAATACCCTACCATTTTCATCTTTTCCCTTTTCTTTTCTTTCTTTCTTTTCCCTTTTGGTCCTTGTTTCTTTCTTCCATCTTTTCTTTGCTTAGCCCTCCCTCTCACCCCAACCCCCACCCCACATTTTCTTAACACAAATGTGTGTTCACCATTGGAAGACTGTAATAAAAAGCACCTGGGTCAGTTAGGAGGTAGCCAGGAAAGAACACCTAGCCCACATTCCTTCATTGTGGTTCTGGGAAGGAATGGGTGAAGCAGGCTCCACGAGTTTGAGTAGTTTAGGATTGGTTGGCTAGAATAATTTTGGTAGGCTTTGGAGTATAGGGGTGTTATCTAGTGAACTCGTACCTGATCCTGAGGTGATTTAAGGGCAGGGGAAATACTGGGTTGGTGTGTGAGAGTTAGATAAAGGAGGTAGTTGGGGAGCTAGGCTTTGGATTGGTGGGTTTGCCTGTGAAACACACACAGGGGTTGCCTGTGTATAGGAACTTGCAGGCCTGGGAAGGGCAGTCTCTTTTTGGCCAGCAAGGCCCTCGAGATGTCAAAACATCATAAAATGTAGAAAATAAATAATATGATTAATACAGCACAATTATGTACTTTTTCTTGTTTTTAAAAATCACTCTGGCATATATTTTGCAAAAATGAGATTATACAGTATGTGCTATTTTTATTCCTTTATTAGCATTAGGATATGGTACCGAAGGTCTAGAAAGTGGGCTACATCCCTAGCCCCATGTCGTCATTTTAAAATATGGATTCATGTTTCCTTGTATTAGATATACTATTATTTATTTAGTCAGATTTCTGTAATTGAAAGCTTAGGTTTATTTTCAGTTTTTGCCTTGGTTAGTATATAGGTTGAGTATCCTTTTCCTGAAATGCTTGGGGCCATAAGTGTTTCAGATCACAGATGTTTTTCAGATTTTGGAGTATTTGTGTGCACGTGTGTGTGTGTGTATATGTAGATATAGATATATATTAGAGATGAGACTAAAGTCTAAACATGAAATTCATTTATAGCTCATAAACAGCCTATGCACATAACTTGAAGGGAACTTTATCCAAATATTTTAAATGATTTTTTGTATAAAACAAAAAATTTGTAGAATTTTTCACTTGGGGCATTAGGTTGGTGCTCAAAAAGTTTCCCATTCTGGAGCATTTTGGGTTTTGGAGTTTTGGATTGGGGATGCTCAACCTATACGGCTGTGTTGAATATCTTTGAGCACTTATGTGGTTATTCACCTTCCTTCCTGGATGTGGAATTGAGGGTCTCAAGAGGCATATTTTCTATAAGACTTTCTCCATGTCAGTAACTACCTTCCAGCTAAAATGATTTAAGATTTTCCTAGGGCAGAAGGCAAGCAGCCTTTGAGAGGGCTGGCCTTCACACACCCACCCTCCATTGTCAGTATCCTTCTTTTTAATATTTATTTTTACTTTTATTTCTTCTAATCTATATCCTTATGAAATAGTGTTTATAGAGTGCTGCTTTCATGGCATCTGTCCTTAGTGTCATTTGAAAAATCAGCTGACGTTGCAAGTGGGCCCTCTTCCATCTCTTGTCCTTAACCCGGGATGGGTCTCCGCGGGTGGCCGGGGGTCCCCAGGGCTCCCAGTCCTGACGTCCCTCTCCCCTCAGGCTCAGCAGGAGACACAGAAGGCAGCACTGCGGTACGAGCGGGCTGTGAGTATGCACAATGCTGCCCGAGAGATGGTCTTTGTGGCTGAGCAGGGTGTCATGGCTGACAAGAACCGCCTGGACCCCACGTGGCAGGAGATGCTCAACCATGCCACCTGCAAGGTGAGTGGGCAGTGCCCGCAGGCCTCACTAGTCCAGCCCCTCCTCTACTATCCCTCATCACCATCCTCCCATTCCTTCCTCTCCCTCTACCATGGCAGCCTTCCCTTAGCTTCGATTCTATTCCAGGCAAAACCTCTTCCTGACTCAGTCCCGTTTGGCTTCCAGTGCTTCTCATCTTCCAGTTCCTTTTGACTTAGAATGTCATTCTGGGCTCTTCTTCCTCTTTTTCTGCTGTGTATGGGACTAACCCAAACAATTCATCCCCGCTGGATGGTCCGGATTCAGTATTTGCGTTTTGTTAGGTTTAGCTTTGTGACTCCTCGCTTCTGGTTTGAGGATGTTCTCCCTTTCTGCTTTTGAGCTCTGCCAGTGTACCTTGATTTTCGAGGTATAATTTGTGTATCATTTGGAAGCTCCTGAAGGTAAATTGGGGAATGGCGGGATCCTGGCATGGGCTCATGCTGTCACCTTCAGCTTGTGCAGCGCAAGCATCGGCTCCTGGGAGGCAGCTGTGTCTTGTGATTTTTCATGTGCTCGTTGCACAAAGCAGTCGCTGGCTTCTGCTGTGGAGCTCACCCAAATGAGAACATAGTGTGCTTGGGGAGGGTCATTGAAGCTGGGTGGAGTCGGATAGTAAGGGATGCGGGGCACCTACGAGGTTGAACGGGACCCTAGTATGTGTCTTCCTGGAACATGGCACAGTTTCCATCTGCTAATCCTGGTAGACAAGGTAGCTGGAGCCCTCACCTGCTCCCTGATCCTGTACAGCTCTGCATTCTGCACAGGCAGGGTGTGCAAACCCAGACAATGCAGTATATGGCTGTGGCTCCCTACCTAGGGGCTCCCATCCCTGACCCCAGCCGCTGGGACTGAGGGCTCCCCAGAACCATGGCTGCTGCTGTGTAGTGTGTGCACAGGTGTTCCTTCTGTGTTCCTAAGTGATTGAGATGGCTTTAGCACCCTTTTCCTGGCATCGGCAAAGCCAAATGGCAGGCAGTACAGATGATGACAGGAAAGACAGTAGAGAAGAGGTGGCTGCAGAGGCATGAGCTTGGGATCTGGCTCTTCGGGGCCAGGAGGTTGGGGTCAGGCAGCAAGTCCAGAGTGGCTCCTGGACCTCCTGTTCTGCACTTCTCAGGCTCTGAAGGCAGGGGGTGGGCTGGGGGTCCCTGTAGAGGATGTTCCAGTGCACGTCCCCTGAGGACAGCACTGGAATTGGCAGCCTGGGGTAGACACCAGGTGGAGTGCACGTTCCAACTCAGTGATGTGTATCCCCCGCCCCACCTGGGCCAGGTGAATGAGGCAGAGGAGGAGCGGCTTCGAGGTGAGCGGGAACATCAGCGAGTGACACGACTGTGCCAACAGGCTGAGGCTCGGGTCCAGGCCCTACAGAAGACCCTCCGGAGAGCCATTGGCAAGAGCCGCCCCTACTTCGAGCTCAAGGCTCAGTTCAGCCAAATCCTGGAGGTAGCTGAGTGGGAGAGGACGACGCACTGGCGGGTGGGAAGGCGGGAAGGAGGCCGACATGGAAAGGGAGGCGGATAAAGCAGGTACTGGTGAGCTTCTTAGGTCTAGGTTACCCTGGTGGGGTAGTAGGGCAGGGCCTGTGCCAGCCAGCCGGTGGTGAGGAGACCAGTGGCACAGGTGTTCAGAACGCCCCTGCAGTAGTGGCAGGCAGGGGAGGGAACTTGTGTGGGCAGAGAACATAGTTGAAGGGAGGTCAACGAGAAAGAAGTGAAGCCAGGCCCAGTGTCACACACCTGTAGTCCCAATGACTCAGGAGGCTGAGACAGGAGGATCTCAAGTTTGAGGCCAGAGGTACCCTGTGCAACTTAGACCCTATCTCAAAGAATAAGGAAGGGGTTGGGGTCGTGGCTCAGTGGTGGAGCATTTGGGAGGGCCCTGGGTTCAAACCCCCAGTACTTCAAAAGAAAAAAAGAAAGGAAAAGTGAGAATTGGTGGAGCTCCAGGGATGGGGAAAAGACCCACATAGGGAAGAGCAACAATGGAGAGAAGAGGAGGAGTTGGGGGGCTGCAGGCCTGGCAGGAAGGCTCTGGAAGGTAGGGCGCAGGTCAGGAGCAGGGTGGGATGGCTGGGGAGGCAGTGGAGCTGGGGTGGAGTGGGTACTGAGGTCTGTGGGGGCTGCTGAGGGCAGCCTGGGCTGGGCTGGGTGGCGCATGGGGCTCAGAGCGGAGCGGTGAGGGGGCAGGGAGGTACCGCCTGTGGGTCACGCGTCTCCCCCTCTGCAGGAGCACAAGGCCAAGGTAACAGAGCTGGAGCAGCAGGTGGCTCAGGCCAAGACGCGCTACTCGGTCGCCCTGCGCAATCTGGAGCAGATCAGCGAGCAGATCCATGCCCGGCGCCGGGGGGACCTGCCTCCCCATGCCCCGGGCCCGCGGCGCTCCTCCCCTGTGGGGGCTGAAGCTGGGCCTGAGGCCCTTGAGGATGGGGACAGTGGAATCGAGGGGGTTGAGGGTGGAGGGTTGGAGGAAGGCAACAGCCTGGGGCCTGGACCTGCCCCCGATACGGACACGCTGAGCCTGCTGAGCCTGCGCACCGTGGCCTCAGACCTGCAGAAGTGTGACTCGGTGGAGCACTTGCGTGGCCTCTCAGACCACGCCAGTTTAGATGGCCAAGAGCTGGGACCCCGGGGTCGAGGACGCCGAGGCAGTGATGGCGGAGTCCGAGGGGGTCGACACCAGCGCAGCGTCAGCCTGTAGCGCCACAGCCAGGGCTACTGGCTTGACTCCTACCATGGGCTAATCGGGGCCCCATAGGCTTCTTACCCCTTTCCTCTGGGGTCCTGTCTTCCCAGAGAGCCTGGTCTCCAGTGCCTCCCTGGGAAAGGTCAGCTGTGTCTCCGTGCTGAGTCTGCCCTGGCCTTCTCAGTCCCTGCCCCTCTTCCCTCAGGAGGCAGCTCACTCTTTGCCTTACCCGTTCGGAAGGCCTGCTCTCTCACCCCTCACCTTCCTCCACCCCTGCTGGCTCTCCATAGTCTATCTGATCTTGTTCTCTTTCTGTCTCACTTCTTCCGTCTGTCTGGCTTTTCCCCTCAGGGAACTTGGTCTGGGAGACACAGGAAGCCCTCCCGAGAAAATGAGTCCCCTAGCCTGCGTGGATGGACAGGCTCCGCACCTCCTGCTCCCTGGCCCAGTTGGCCTGCGGGTGCCCTGGGTATGCTGCCAAGTCCTCCCAGCCGTGCGCCCTTGTCCTTTGCTCGCAGCCTGCTGTGTGTAACCTGTACGGTGTGCTGTGTGCCTCTGGAAGACACCGCCTCTTCAGCCCTCCTGCTCGTGACCTGAGCTGCTGTGCTCTGCATGCCGGTGACAGGGAGCAGAACCCAACCCATTGACATAGGGAACATCACCAGCTCCAGGCTGGCTCCTGTGTGGGGGTGTTTCCTCAGCTGGGCTGAGCCCTTACCATTGCCAAGGTGCTAGTGCGTCTCTGATGGGGCCCGTGTTGGGGGTGGAGATGCGATGTGATTCTGAGGGCTGATACCTTGCCATTCCTGCCACCTCACATTTTTACAGAGCTGGGCTTTTTCTGGAGAGTTGCGGGCCTGAGTCTTGGCACAGGGTGGCATTAGGGAATTTGGTGCTCAATTGCTCCCCCTCGCTGTCCCCCAAACCAAATAGTACCTAGTCCAGGATCCTTTGGGCAGTGCGCAAGTTTGGCAGCTGAGCCCCTTGCTCCCCACCTTCCACGTTGGGGAGGGGTTGACCTGGGGTGAGGGGTCCAGGGAGCCGCTCCAGGGACCTGGTGGTGCTCCTAGGTTGTGTGTAGGGAGCCACACTGGGTCAGGGCGCCTTGGGGGAGCTGATCCTCCTGTCTGCAGTGCAGGAGGTCGGAGAGCTCTTGCCCAGGGTTGTGTGCTGCCAGCAACTGGGGGCGGTGTGGGCCTCCACCTTCAGCACGGTGACTCCCTATTTTCGGGATGAAGGAGGATGGTCACAATGAGAACCTGCAGCGTTTGAGGTGGCCAAGTGTGGCACGGAGCAAGGGAAGAGGGTGTTGGGGGTGTGCGTGTGTGTGCATGTGCTGGTGTGTGGGAAAGGGCCCGCCGGATTTTATTTAAATAAAATAGTTTATGTAACAGCAGTGTTTCCTGTCCCTGTTGGAGGAAGTGAGGATGAGTTGGGGGAGAACAAAGGGAGGTCCGGGAGGGGAGGTGGACCACATGGAGCTCCCTGCAGACTGGGAGGAGAGGGGAAGGAAGGCCAGCTCTCGGGGTGGCCACAGGCTGGGCAAGTGTGGAGAAGCCTGAGGAGCTAGTGCCTGGGGGGGTGTGCTCTGGAGGTGGGGGGTGCAAGGGGAGGGCCTGGGCCAGAGGGCCTGCAGGGTGGAGTGTGTGCTGTGGGAGCCAAGAGGGGAGAGTGCCAGCAGGTAGGGTCTTGGGTGTGTCTGGACATGGGCAGGGAGGAAAGAGGATAAACTTTAGTTTCAAGTAGACAATAATTTTTGTTCTGGCAATATTTAGGACACACTTGTATTAAACGTTATGTGTGTGCTTGTATCTGAAGTTAAAATTTAACACACAAATTGTGACTCCCAAGTTGGAGTGTGACTGGTTATGGAATGAGGGGTTGGATGTGCTTGGGCCTGCAGGTAGATGCCTGTGAAACACCTGGCGGAATCAGGCTGGGGAGGGATGTGCCCTTCGGAACCTGAGCGGTGAGGATCAAAAGTCTGGCCTGAGCCACATCTGGGGCATGCCAGCCGTTAGGGCTGGGTTGAAGTTGGGCCAGCCAAAGAGAGAAGGCACTGCTGTCTCTAGGGGGATGCAGGGTCAAACATGGATGCAGAAGGGAACTCAAGGATAGTGTATTGGAGCCAGAGAGTGAGAGTACCCTGAGCACCAGGGCAGGCAGGTTCTGATTTTGGCAGCTGCTGGGAGGAAGGAGATGGAAAGAGGAGGGAGAGGAGGGAGAGGGAAAGTTAGGCTTTCTGGGTTTGGAGTGTCCCTGTGGGAAGGCCCGACAGTGAAGGTCTGTGAGCCACTGTCCTGAGGGGTGGGGCTTGGGGGGTATACAAGTGGACATCTCATCAAGGGGCCAGTTATTCCCATTTTTCCTCTTAGTCGTGTCATTTTGTTTATGCGATTTTTTTTTTTTTTTGATCTGTCTTTCTTAGGTTGTAAAACAGGATTTCCTGTTTAATGCAGGAGGGATCTGACATCAAGAGGTAGGGCTCATCTGGCTGTCCAGATCACCGTGTCATTTGTACCAGAGGATGCAGATGTACTGATACTCACATAGCCCAAATACACCGGGGAGGAAGATGACTACAGAAGCCCTTTGTTCTTTCCCTTTTTTCTACCTATTGTCCCCTTTCATTGCCCCCTCAAGGAGTATGGACCCTTATAAGATGGGGGGGGTGTGTCTTTAGTATCTACTTTTTGCTGGATACAGCATAGACCCTACCTATAGGTATATCATTCCTTGCTTGTGAGAGGGAGCCAACAGCAACAGACGAGTAGAAAGCGGTGACTGCCTGTTCCAGGTGTCCTGGCAGCTGATGTCCTCTGGTGGTATTGGCTGGAATCCTGAAGCATTATCTTCTGAAGGTGGATTTTTTTTTTTTTTTTTTTTTTTTGAAGAAAAAATTTATTATTAGGAAAGCAAAGCCCAAAAGTAAGCAGTAGGGTTATGGTGACCACAGGCCCCAGGAGAGGGTGGAAACAAGTAAGATTCCGGAGAAAATTCTTGATAGTAGGTTTCATACACTTGGGATCAGGTCCCTGGCCAAACTTGAAAAGCCAAGTGGCATGATTATAAATCTCCTGAAGGTTAGTTTGTCTTTGCTGAGTTCACATAGATTCAAATAGTTTTGTTAATAACAGCACAGATTCTACCCTGCTCTGGTAAGAGGTAATCTAAAGGTAACTAGTTATCTAATATGGTGTTGGCTGGTGATTCAAGGGAGGTGTGCTGCTGTTAGGTGCTGTTGAGTCGTGTCTGACTCAGCAGTCCTCAGAGGGTTTTTAATGGTTGGTTGTTTTGGGATTGCCTCAGGAGTGGATTGCCACATCTTCACCCATTTTTGTGGTGCTGGGAATCAAACTCGGGACCTCAGACTGCAGAGTGGCACTCTACCAATGGAGCTAAATCCCAGCCCTCAAAGGAGGTCGGTAGGGGTAATGCAGCCTCAGTGGTAGAAGCCATGGTGGCCATGTTTCTAGTAAGGTTTCTTTGTAATAGGTGAATCCTCCCCAGCCAGCTTCCAGACCCATGGTAATGCCAATTATGGCCCAGATTAATCCATTCTGCCATTTACTATAGATGTGAATGATGTTGGGAATAGAAATTCCTGATGGAGTTATAGATCTCAAAATACAAGTTCTCTGGTGATGATAATTATCTGCATTAGAAAACAAAAGCCACTTTAGGCTGTTTGAAAATGGGACCAGCTAGAGCATTAGGTTTGTATTCACAGTCAATAATGTATCCTTTAGGAGAGCAGAGGACCAATGGTTCCCTAGAAGTGCCTAGGGAGAGGAACTGTTGAGCGCTCAGGGAAGAGAGGAGTTGGGTTCTGCATGAGGGAACCTCTGTAAGATCTAGTCAGATAGTATGTGGGAGTGTGTAGAGTCTTCCATTGAGGCCATTTCCCCCTGAAACAAGCAGTAGGCAAATCCAGTGGGTACCATTGGCCAGGCAGTTCTTGTATAGTTACTGTTAAATTGACTATGTATTGGATTGAGATACTAGAGTGTACTGGGCTGTGAGGGAATGAGGGGTAAGAATTGATGGAGCAATTATTCCATAACTTGGCTTTTCTTCCAGAAGAAATAGTTAAAGCTTGAAGTTAGTAATGTCTCAAAAAGTGATAGGAGGCAGATTTGGACATGACCAATTCCTGTGTACCAGTTGTACAGTGATACCCTCTGGGGGTGGTTCCTAGGACCTGAGACTCAAAGGAGGAGTTGGGGATATGTTTTGAAGACTAGGGTGAAATAGAGGCAGTATAGGTCAAGCCTGAGGATGAGCATGACAGATCCAGCACTAGTTGAGATTTTCTCCCCCAGCAATAATAGAGGAGATATTAAACCCAGAGTTGGAGTCCCGATCACTTGGAGCCAGACAAATTGGCCTCGACAGAACAGAACATCTTAAGAGTTTTTGCAGCACTCAGGAAGAGTCGCCTGGTAGGGCGCAGGTAAGGGTGCGCACAAGCACTGTCGGGACACACCCCAGGGGAAAATTCCAAAAGTAGCTGCTCTGGATTGTGGAGCCGTAAATTCATTTAACTGAAGCTTGGTCTTTGCTGTTCCTTTTGCAGAGAACCACAAATCCTTAATTGGTTCACAACTCCAAATAAGGTCCACTTGTGTCTCACCTTGAGTATTTTCTGTCAAACAGTGTTTTATCTTGGACAGGTGAACACAGCTAGCAATTCCCTTGTGTTTGATAGCTGTTGGGGCACCTGATAAGACCTGCTAAAGTTTCTTCCCAGTGTGCAGAAGCTGGTTACTTGGATAACTATCTTTGGAGCCTGCAGCTGTAGCCCTGTGGCATCCGATCCCGTCAGATCTCGGAAACTAAGCAGGGTTGGGCCTGGTTAGTACTTGGATCGGAGACCACCTGGGAGCACCGGGTGCTGTAGTCTAGGGAGACGGACCTGGCAGCCCACTCCCAAAATCAACCCGCCATTGAAAACCCTATGAACAGCAGAGAAGCACTGACAGTAGTGTTTCCCCTGCTGTACGGAGGGTTGCTATGAGTCAGATACCATATCGACAGCACCTAACAACAACAACAACAACAACAACAACAACAACAACAACAACAATCTTTTGTAAGTATTTAGCAGCACCAGGTTCCCTGGAGGAACTGAGTCAGGATGAGAATCCTGATGAGGGCGAGTAGGATTATGTTTCCATATTGTTAGAATTTTCCTAGATCAACTATGTGTTGTGGTAGAGCCTGAGCCTCTGAATCAAAGAGCAGGTCTGAGTTTCAAAATGTCTTACCATAATTCATTTCTTTTTAAAATTTAATCTGTACACAGTATAATGAGTTCATTATGGGATTGTTATAAAATTCGCTGATATACTTTGTACTTGTTCTCTCTTCATTCCCGTATATTGCTCCCCCCTCCCTCCTGCTAATCCTTTTCCCCTCCAGATAAGTCCCTTTGTATTTTCCAATCTTAGATACATGCAATTTTACATCTATCTCTATCTACATAATATACTTTTTTTTTTTTTTCTTTAAGGTTAGCATCTATGTACAAGTAAAAATGTCATGCTTCTGAGTCTGGGCTATTTTGCTTAAAATGATGACCTCTGGTTTCACCCATTGTCCTGCAAATTTTATTCGTCAGGGAAAAATAATATTCCGTTGTATATACATATCACATTTTAAAAAATCCATCTGTTGATGGACATCTGGGTTGATTCCATATCCTTGAAATTATGAACAGTGCTGCAATGGCAATGGAAGTGCACGTGTTTCTGTGGTAAGCTGACTTAGATTCCTTGAGTATATATCCAAGAGTGGTATAGCTGAATCATATGGTAGTTCTCTTTTTAGTTTTCTGAGGAACCTCCATACTGAGTTCCATAATGGCTGTCCTACTTTATAGTCCCATCAGCAGTGAATAAGAGTTCCCCTTTCTCCTAATCCTTGCCAGCATTTGTTTGTTTTGTTGATGCTAGCCATTTTGACAGGGATGAGATGGGATCTTAGTGTGGTTTTGATTTGCATTTCTCTTATGGCTAGGGATGTTGAACATTTTTTCATATATTTGTTAGCCATTTGTATTTTTTCTTTTGAGAACTCTGTTCAGTTCTATTGCTCACTTATTGATTGGATTATTTGGCCTTTTGGTGTTTAATTTTTTGAGTCTTTTAAAATATATCCTGGATATCAATCTTCTGGGATGTATAGTTGGCAAAGATTTTGTTCCATTCTGTGGGCTCCCCTTTTGCTCTGTTGATTGTTTCCTTTGCTGTGCAAAAGCTTTTTAATTTCATGTAATCCCATTTGTTAATTCTTAGTATTATTTCCTAGGCTATTGGAGTCCTTTTAAGAAAATACTTACCTATGCCTATGTGCTGAAGTGTGTTTAAACATTTTCTTCTAGTCATTTCAATTTCCTGTTTTACATTAAGGTCTTTGATACATTTTTAATTGATTTTTTGTAGAGTCAGAAATGTGGATTTACTTTCATTTTCCTACATATGGATATCCAGTTTTCCCAGCACCATTTGTTGAACAGGCTATCTTTTCTTCAATGTATATTTTGTCACCTTTGTCAAAGATCAGGTTGCTGTAGCTCTGTAGGTATACTTCTGGATCATCTATCTTCTTGATCTTCATGCTTGTTTTTGTGCCTGTACCAAGCTGTTTTTGTTACTATTGCCTTGTAGTATAATTTGATATTAGGTATTTCTTTCTTTAGTGCTTTGAAGTTTTCATTGTAGAGGTCTTTAGGTTCTTTGGTATATTTAACTCCTAGATATGTTTTTGAGGTTATTGTGAATGGGATTGTTGTTTTGATTTCTTTTTCTTTATGTTCATTGTTAGTTTGTAGGAATGCTACTGATTTTAGAATATTGATTTTGTATCCTACTATTATGTTGAAGGTTCTTAGCATATCTAAGAGTTTTCTGATAGAATCTTTAGGGTCTTTTAGTTGTCGGATCATGTCATCGGAAAATAGGGATAATTTGACTTCTTCATTCCCTATTTATGTCACTCTTATTTCTTTCTTTTGCCTTATTGCTCTGGCTAGAACTTCGATCCCTATAAGAATGGAGAGAATGGACACACTTGTCTTGTTCCTGATTTTAGAGGGATTGCTTTCAATTTTTCCCCAGTTAGTATAATGTTGGCTATGGATTTGTCATATATGGCCATTGTGATGTTGATATATGTTCTTTCTATTCCTACTTTCCTCAGTACATTTATCATGAAGGGATGTTGAACTTTGTCAAGAGATTTTTCTGCATCTGTTGAAATGATGTGATTTCTTTGAGTCTGTTGATGT